>ML808585.1:24548-36879 GCA_009831015.1 Picea engelmannii | reverse complement strand
AGGAACTAGACTCATGAGTTAGTAAGACAATGGAATTATATAAGTAATAAGACTTCCCGCGCAGTTGATTTCTGGTTTAACAACATATTGGGGGTTATAGTATGGAATTTGTTGTAGATTGTACCCAGTCAGATAGTGTTGCAGAAAGGGATTTCTTTAAGGGTTTGTGTGAAAGGTTTATGAAATCATTGGGTACCTGGATAAAGATGGTATTGTGAGAAAAATCTATGATGACTATGAAATTTGACTGCTAAGGGGCTTCACACACATATGGGAACTAGGGGATGACCAGAGGATAGTCTGAAGGTAGGAAATATTGAAGAAAGAAATGAATAAGGAAGGGATGGACTAAGGATGTAGAGAAATGAAGAAGGTGTATCAAAAGAGGAATATGATTTTGGAGTATTGTGTAGTGGAAGAAGGTACAAGAGGTTGAAGATTGGGGCTGAGGAAGGAGAGCCACATAGTGAGGATGAGAGGAGAGTACCCTCTGCAATAGTCCAGATCATAGAAAAAATGCACAAAGAAGGAGAGGAAGAGGATTCTTAGTTCAGTCCTATAATAGAAGAGTCGTTAAGTCCTACTCAAGTTGGATCCTATGTAAATTCCACGACCCCATGTGTGACACCAAGATCTGAGATAACATTTGAGGATTTGTTAAAAGCAGTTATAGTTAGTAGAGGAAGTTGGAACAATAGTATTCATAGTAGTGGGAGCAGTGCGTCGAGTCAGAGTCAACCAACATCGCCAAGGGGAGGTACTACACAAAACAACATGGCAGGGTTAGACAACACATTGAGACTACCCGAGTTACAAGGAGTTGGGTTGGAGGACCCAAAACAACATATATTTGTATGTGAGACAATTTGGGTCACGAAGAATGTCCAATATGAGGCTACCAATATTGTACATTTGGAAACAACATTTAGAGCACACACATTGGTCTAGTATATGAAATTGTGGGATAATACACCTACATGACAAGTGAGGACTTTAGCAGAAATTAGACAAGAATTATTGAAATAGTTCAATAAGTCAAAGTCTGAGTCGCAGTACGTTATAGAATTGAAGGAAATAAAACAAGTGCAGACTGAGTCAGTTTGGGACTACGATCAAAGATTTAAGGATTTGATGGGTAGATTGACATTTCAAATAACTGATCAACAACACAGAGAATGGTTTATTGCAAGACTATTTTCACACATTCTCTTCTTGTTGATACAACAAAAGGTTGTGTCACAGCCTGTATATTTGGAGATTGCGATGTAGATGGAAGCATATCCTGTAGGAGATGGTGGGGGGATGGATCAAGTATAGACACAGTTAGCTTCCTTGACCATTCAATTAGAAGAACTTACAAAAGGGAAGGAGAAGCAGGAACAATTCTGGTGTACCACGTGTAGGACTGAAGGGAACCATAAGGATGAATGCCCCACTTTTGTACAGTATTTGGCGAGTGGAGCAATGAATCCATTACCAGGAGGGGGGTACTATGAAATATGTAAAAAATGGAGACATCATCAGCATGATTGTCCATTACTGCAAAAATACCAAAGTATGACAAGGAATTTATTTTTTTAATTTTCCAAGTCAGTCAGGCATGAAGAGAAGGATTATTCTACATTCGATTTGACGAGAGATTGCACTTCAAATATGTATATAATTCAGGAGGAGAATGTTGCAACAGAAGGAGGTGGTCCATGATATAATAATTAGAGAGGATTTAATATAGGAAACTGAGGAGGGTTTGGTAGAGGTCGAGGAAGAGGAATTTTTGGCAGAGGAGCTAGAGGCCCAATAATCTACTACAATTGTAATCAATCAAGACACTTAGCCCGTGACTTCCTAAATCCTTGTACAACCTACACATATTGTAGAGAAATGGATCATGTGACAGAATATTGTCCTCAACTACTTGTGAAGTGGCAGGCAAGAGGGAATCATAAAAAGAACCCAAATCAAAACGTACAAAATATATCAGCCGAGAAACACAATGAAGGAACTAGAATATCAATTGTCACGCGCGGAGGAGCTAAAATAGGGGTTGATCCAACGAATTGAGGGAGGTGGGTTGAGAAATGGGTGAGAAAATTAGCAGGAGCTATGCCAAAATTTGACCCTCATATAGAAAAGGAGATGTATCAGAGGACAATAAAAGAGATACTAGGACCCCATTAGGTAGCATAAACATCATTTGCCCCTCCTATGGTCAACATGCCTCCAGACTATGATCGTACTATACCATAAAAATGGCTTGAGAAGGTAAGTACTCTAAGAGAGTTTCTGAGAAGTTGTGTATAATTGATGAACGATGAAACCATGATGAATGCATTAAGTGGAATGATTGAACATTGCACAAAAGAAAGGGAAATTCCTACTACATAGAGGGTAGTGAACTAGGTACTACGCAAAAAGAGGACCAACAAAGAGTTCAGACTAAGTGCACAAATTGGGGAATATGATGTGGAAAATGTCATTTTAGACTTGGGTTCTAATGTAAATTTGTTACTGGAGAAAACATGGGAAATGACGAGGAAATCGAAGTTGATTTGGTCTCCCATCTAGTTAATATTGGTGAACTAGCACAAGATAGTACTGATTGGTTGATTGATAGGGATACTTGCGAATATAGATGGGGTGCGTAGTGTAGTAACTTTCGAAGTCATTGAGATTGTGGATGATAGTTGTTCATACCTAGTGGTAATGGGGCTTGAATGGGCCTTTGACAATCAGGAAATTATTAATCTGAAGAAAAAGGAAATTATCTTTGAAGTAGGGGACTTGAAGGTTATTGCACCACTAGATTCAAAAGAAGGAAAGAGGTACATAGAGCCAGCGAGATGGAATGAAATTGACAAGTTGTATAATATGACTGCACAAATGGATGAATATGTTAACCCCACTACAGATGGTATACTAAGTTGTAGAATAATTATCTCATGTGCATCAGATTGATAGGAAGGTATGGAACATTAGTAGTAGAGGATGCATGAAGTATCCACCAAATGATGTTCCTGCATTACTCAATCGTTGCGCTAGATTGGAAAAGATTTATGTGACCTGCCCAAGTATGATGGTTTGAATGACACAAAATATTTCATAAATTCATTTGAGTTGTAGATACCCGAACAACAAATATTGTTGGAATTAGATGTTGTCTTGAAGGCCACTCCAGCCAGATGGTGGGTTTCACACAAAGAAGGGATTGAAGATTGGTAGCAATGTAGAAGATTGATGCAAGTTCGATTCAATATTGAGGTGGAGTATATTCCACAGATGTATATAGGGGTAGGTGATCCAACAAAGCATTTTGAGCAATGTAGAAACATATGGAGATCGATATCGAAGAAGAAATGGACACAAAATTTTATACATACATTGGATAGAATGCCTAAGAACTAGTACCTAGAACTAGAAATGCGCATAGAAACAATGAATTGGGACAAGATAATTCAAAGGTTTAGGGTAACATTTACATTTGAACATGAATCTCCATTTGATCCAGGAGGATCATCTCAAAATTAGATAGAGTTGAAGTATTCAAAATGAAAAGTAAAGATTACAAAGTGAAAGAGCTCGTCAGCATCTTTCCGGTGACGTTCGTTTTGGGAAACACGACCTCCAGATGACGAAGATATCAATCGTTTAATTTTTGTCAAAGATGGTTAAAATGGTGAAAAATGGTTGGAAATGGTTAAAAAATGTAATTTGGGGCTATGGGAATTGAACCCAAGACCTTAGGATAAGGCCACCATGACCCCATGGTTGGGGAAAAAAGGGGGTGGTCAAGGGCTTATCCCTTGATCTTGTCAACACTGAGGCCCCCCTTGGTATCTAAATGTTATTCTAAACCATGTCATATGCCTCCACAAACTATGCCATATCAAATCGTGCCATATATCCAAAGTCCATATATTACAAACCATATGCGACTTCATATAAATTACAACCATATAATATAACCAAAATCCAACCATATGTTATAACATGCCAAAGTTCAACCATATAATATAAACTATAAGTCATAACATATATCCAAAACCATGACATACCATATGCGGTGGGAGGAGAAGCCCGCAGGTTTGACCCCGAGACTTTCGCCCCCCTAACCACCACAGCTACCAACGCTCCACCGCCATGAGACGTGGCAAGAGGTGGCAGAATAACCTTAAAAGTTGTCGATTTTAGTGGGATTTGGGTGGGCGCGTGGCCTATGGCCCATGCCCCTTTTGGTTTTGTTTCCATTATTTAAATGAGCCATGGGCACGGATCCTGAGGGGGGAGTTTTTGCAGACAAAGACTGGCACATGGATCGAGGTGGTTTTGCACAGTGATCGAGGTGGTTTTGCATGTGGATTGAGGTGGTTTTGTATGCAGCCTGAGGTGAATTTTCACATAGACCGAGGTGGTTTTACACACAGATCAAGGTGGTTCTAGATTTGCACACATCCCGAGGCCATACGGACTGTACAGATCAGAGGCAAATTTTGGGAATTGTGCCAAGAAGGGCATTTTGAGTCCAGTTCTGAAATATATCGAGTTTATACTCAAAAGTCTCAGTTTTTCACAAGGATTCCAGATCCAACTTCAGTTTTTGCATTCAGGCATCCAGATAGAAAAGTGATCACAGAATATTTTGGATACACAGAAAGGTATTCATGTTCATACTTAAAAGTCTCATAATTTCATCTTGCAACTATTGTTGAAGTCTGTACTGTATATGATAGACAAAATTCAGAAGTCACTTTGTAAGCATTTGAATACTTAATCTATCGGCCTTCCCATTTGGAAAGTGGCCCGAAGACATAGCCAGGGGGTCTGGTGAACTCTGTTACCAATTCTTGTTCATATATGGTTTGTTTACATATTTATGTGCTTATGTGCTTGATGGATGTTCTTTAATTTTGCATTACAAAGGTGGTTAACAGTTAAAAATTCACATGCAAATAATGGTTAAATATCTTGAATTTTAGATCAAGTTGGTATCAGAGCGAGCTTAACCATTGCTTTGTGAGTTTATGTTAACAAGATCCAAGCTTCAACGTGGTGAAGGAGAACTTGAAGAGTTTGATCCATAGATTGGTTCAAGAAGAGGAAGGATGTCTTCACCAAAAGGAGAAGAAGCAGCTTCTTCTATCCCTTCTGAAGGGGAATTTCTAAAAGATTTCATGAGAATGCAAACAATGGTAGAGGATCTCTATAAAGATCAAAAGAAAGGTGAACAAGGTGGACCATCTCATACAGAAGATAAAAAATAAGGAGGTGGCGAGGAACCCCCTAAAACCCCACCAACTTCTCCATCTTTTCTTGATGGTTCTATTCCTTCTCCATTTGAAAAACAAAAAACAAAAGTTGATCTTAATATGCCTCATTTAAATCTTGATATTAAGTTTGAATTACCTATGTATAATGGAGAGCTTAATGCTGAAAAACAGGACAATTGGATCCGTCAAATTGAAGTTTATTATAGGATTCAAAAGTTTACTGAAGATTATGTTAAAATTCAATTGGCTTCTCTCCAACTTGGAGGGACTGCTCTCATTTGGTGGGAGAGCGGATCTCAAGAGGATCTTGCCACAAAAGGAAAAATAGTTTCCTCTTGGTATGAGTTCATTTCAGCACTAAAAAAACAATTTTATCCATTAGGGTATATGCAGCAAGCTATGATGGATTGACAGAATTTGAGGCAAGGTAAGGGACAAAGTGTGCAAGAATACACACAGGAATTTCGAAAAAGAGCATGGGTACTTGGTATACCTCTCTACACCCAGTAAACTCTTCTCAAATATATAGGAGGATTGAATAATTATTTACGTCATATGATATTGATGTTTAATCCAACTAACCTTGATGAGGTATGTGTTCAAGCAACTCACATTGAGTCAAAAGGGAAGAGTGTTCATGATGTTTCTTCAGCTGAATCCGTCCAAGCAAAAGAAGGCAATGAAAAGTGGAAAGGTAAACATGTATCTACAATGAAGAAGGGTGATGAGAGACCTACATGCTCGCATTGTCAAAAGAAAGGGCATGAAGAGGCAAAGTGTTGGAAGCTACATCCAAAAATGAAGTCGAAGTGGTTTAAGGATCGGAAGGGGAAGAAAACAACCATGGTTAACATTGAGGACCTTGGATCAGATTTCGAGGATGAAACAAAGATAAAAATCGTAGGTGTGAAAGGTAAATCTATTGTTGATAATGATTCTAAAATTGGTTCTTCATGTGCTTCTACTTCTAAATATGATGACAATTCTAAGGATAGAAAGAAGAATGCATTGTTTCATATAAGAGTGATTACAAAACAAACAAAGGTCGACACACTCATAGATAGTGGATCTCAAGCTAATCTTATTTCAGAAGAAGTAGTTAATCAATTGGAATTAACAACAAAACCACACAAGAAACCTTATCCATTAGGTTGGGTATGCAAAGATAAAAGATTACAAGTAACACAACAATGTGATATAAAGTTTGCAATTACATCTAAGTTTATATATGAGGTTGAATTTGATGTGCTCCCACTAGATATATGTGGAATTGTGTTGGGAAGTCCATACTTATATGATCAAAAAGAAATCTTCTATCGAGAACATAATCAGTATCACTTGTTTAAAGAAGGAATTGAGTACATAGTGCATTCACATTCATTCAAAAATGACAAATCATTGGGCACTACACAAAAATTAAAAAGGGTTGTTAATGCAAGTCAGAATTTGGCACTTATGTCTATACAATGAAAGGAATAAAAGAATCCTAAGCATGAAAAGGAAGTGCAATTTCACTACAATGCACTTGTTTTGGTTGATAGTGTTTCTATGGTTAAAAGTCAACATGGTATGGGTACAATCTCTTTCACATGTTCAATGTTTATATTCATCTTATTACTCATCAACAGTATGTGGTTGGTTCCGACAATGTTGAATGAAGATGTGATTAAGAATGTGATTAATGTACTTAACAATGTCAGTGCAGTGTTGATTGTTGTATTGTTGAGTCAGATGTATAGGTTCTAGGAAGAATGGATAGGTGATACAGGACAAGTGATACAAACATGTCCTCACATATTTTCTGAATGATTTCATACTTTTTGTGGCCAAAAAGCTTTCTAGTGGGAAGGTTTGATCCAGGAGGATCATCTCAAAATTCGATAGAGTTAAAGTATTCAAATTGCAAAGTAAATCTTACAAAGTAGAAGAGCTCGTTAGAAGCTTTCCGGTGACGTTTGTTTCGGGAAAAACGGCCTCCAGATGACGAAGATATCAACAGTTGAAGTTTCGTCAAAGATGGTTAAAATGGTGAAAAATGGTTGGAAATGGTTAAAAAATGTAATTTGGGGCTATGGGAATTGAACCGAAGACCTTAGGATAAGGCCACCATGACCCCATGGTTGGGAAAAAAAGGGGGTGTTCAATGGCTTAGCCCTTGACCTTGCCAACACCGAGGCCCCCCTTGGTATCTAAATGTTATTATAAACCATGCCATATGCCTCCACAAACTATGCCATATCAAATTGCGCCATATATCCAAAGTCCAAATATTACAAACCATATGCGACTTCATATAAATTACAACCATATAATATGACCAAAATCCAACCATATGTTATAACACGCCAAAGTTCAACCATATAATATAAACTATATGCCATAACATATATCCAAAATCGTGCCATACCATATGCGGTGGGAGGAGAAGCCCACAGGTTTGACCACGACACTTCTACCCCCCTAACCACCATAACTACCAACGTGCCACCACCATGAGACGTGGCAAGAGGTGGCAGAAAAACCTTAAAATTTGCCGGTTTTAGTGGGATTTGGGTGGGTGCATGGCCTATGGCCCACACCCCTTTTGGTTTTGTTTCCATTATTTAAATGAGCCATGGGCACAGATCCTGAGAGAGGAGTTTTTGCAGACAGAGACTGGCACGTGGACTGAGGTGGTTTTGCACAGTGACCGAGGTGGTTTTGCATGCATATTGAGGTGAATTTGCATGCAGACCGAGGTGGTTTTTCACACAAATCGAGGTGTTTCTGGATTTTCACGCATCCCGAGGTCATATGGACTGTACATATTAGAGGCAGATTTTGGGAATTGTGCCAAGAAGGGCATTCTGAGTCTAGTTCTGAAATATATTGAGTTTATACTCAAAATTCTCAATTTTTTGCAAGGATTCTAGATCCAACTTCAGTTTTTGCATTCAAGCATCCAGACATAAAAGTTCTCACAGAATCTTTCGGATACACAGAAAGGTATTCATGTTCATACTTAAAAGTCTTAGAATTTAATCTTGCAGCTGTTGTTGAAGTCTTTTACTGTATATGACAGACAGAATTCAGAAGTCACTTTGTAAGCATTTGAATACTTAATCTATCGGCCTTACCATTTGGAAAGTGGCCTGGAGATGTAGCCAAGGGGTCTGGTGAACTCCGTTACCAATTCTTGTTCATAGATGGTTTGCTTACATATTTATGTGCTTATGTAATTGATGGATGTTCTTTAATTTTACATTACAAAGGTGGTTAACAGTTAAAAATTCACATGCAAATAATTGTTAAAGATCTTGAATTTTAGATCAAGTTAATTTACAGATCACCATTACTAGATGCAACTTTGAAAATCATTAGAAGCAAGATATTTTTAGAAGGACCAATGAAGGTAGCACCTATGTGTAGTGATTAGGGGACACACTTCCTAAATAAGATGATTGCAATGTTGACTGAGTAATTTCAAATTCATCATAAGAGGAGTGGGTCATATCACCCTCAGGCCAATGGGACAATAGAACCCTTTAATAGAATTCTATAGAATGTTATGACAAAGATCTGCAATGTAGGAAGGGATGATTGGGACTTGAGGATCTGTATAGTATTATGGGCATATAGGACTACAGGTAAAAATTTGATTGGACAGACACCTTTTAGGTTGGTCTATGGGAAGGAAGTAGTAATTTCGATGGAGTTTATTGTGCTTATCCTACATGTTTCAGCGATTACTGATCTTTCTGACTCTAGTGTAATAGAGGAGAGATTGTTATAGTTGCTACAGCTTGAGGAAGACCGATTTGTCGTAGGTTTCCATCAACAAGTTCATAAGAAAAGAGAAAAAGCATGGCATGATAGACATATTAAACATAAAAAGTTTCAAGTGGGGGACTTAGTATTACTATATGAAAACAAGTTTATGCAGCATCTAGGAAATTTTTGAATGCATGGTTAGGACCATATGTAATTAAGTATGTAACAAAGGCAGGTGTTGTGCAGTTGGAAACATTGAATGGTGAAGTCCTAGGAGGGATGGCGAATGCAAGTTGGATGAAAATTTATAGGGACAACCAACCTCCTACGCACTAAGCTCAATTGCACAAGAAAGAATGTACCATAGTAGTGTGTTATAGTAGGAAAAAGACAAAAAGAAATAAAAAGTGGAAAAAGAAAAGGACCAAAAAGTAACAAAGTAAAGGCATGTAAGAACTAGGAAGTCTGAAGTGTTAACCTGAGGTCCAAGGCACAAGACTGACATAGGCATATGTAAGTGAAAATAAGAAGTGAGTGTCGTGTATATGGACGAAACTATGCCGAGCAGGGAGATTACACATAGAAGCCAAAAAACCTACGTAGAACAAGAATGACAACTGTTAAAGGCATTAAAAGGTGGAAAAGATGGTTAAAAAGAATTAATGATAAGACATAAAGATGATGCATAGTCATAAATGGAAAAATCCATCCGAGATTGTGACTGACTCAAAGTATGAGGTAAAAATCCAACGGCATATTTTTTAACAAAACAACATTACGTCACGCATTAAGTACACAACTAATGGATTAGACCATTAGTCTAGGTGCGAATGTACATGGACAACTGTCGAAGGGTTATAAAATAACACTAGGGGTCGACAGTGAAAGGGTATTTTCATTCATCCATAACCTTAGTCACAAGCCTTAAGAGTCTTGGTGAGGAGTGCACAAGGCTATGTGGAAAGCACATGGATTTGGACACAACTAATGGTGAATCTGGAGCTAAAGGAAATCAAGGAAAGAGAAATAAGTGCATAGGAGAAGGCACAAAAAGCCAATTAAATCATAAACACTCTATAAATAGTAGAACACATGATGACCATCCTTGTGAACAAATAGTTATACAATGAGATAGTGAAGATGACGTCAGAGCATAAGACTATTTCACAACGATTGGAACCCCTACACAATGAAGCACTCAAGATAATAGGGGGATTGGTAGAGACGCAGGGCATGGTGAAGCAAGTTGAGAAAGACTGTGAGGATAATATTTTGACGCTAAAGACACAAGTAGTATAATATATATTGGATATGGAGGCTGAGGAAAAGAAGGAAGTCGCTACAACTTGATAGACATTGCAAAAATTTATGTAGTCATGTAAGGGAGTGACGCAACAAGCCTGAGTGGCTCGGGACGAGCCACAGGTGAGTGTTGGGGGCCTATTGGATAGGAATTAATCCAGGTGGATATTGATGGCCACTCACCTATTCCAGCTGGATCAAAATAGTTGTTTGGAAATTTACTATTTTTAGCAGGTTTTTTGGGTCCTAAACTTTCGGGGTCATTTTAAGGGCCTAAACGACGCTTTTTCATGATTGGGAACCTCAACTATTTCCAATGGAATTATTGATCTTGTTAAATGAAGTTCCTCATCAATATGTTTCCAATGAGCTATCACGTGCCCCAAACAGAGATCGTATGCCAAAGTTACACCCCCGGGAAGTTGGTACACCAAACTACCCAAAACGGGGTCCACAAACTTGTTGGCTTTTCATATTTCGAGGTTAGGTTTTTGGATTTTATTTATGTTAAAATGGCCTTTGGAGCCCCATTGTAATGATCATATTGTTGTGAATGACAATAGTCATCACATCTCTTCTCAGAGATAAGCTGCCACCATTCTAGAGAGTCTTTCACTCTGTATTTCTACAGTTTTGTACATTTCGCTCATTAATAGAAATTGTGTATTACTGTATCTATGTGTTTATGGTTATATCTATGTTATATTATTAGATATCTGATATATATATGTACATATCTTTATTATATCTCCACTCTTATTGTGTGCCGATAATAATCTGGATCGATGGTATCAGAGCAGGATGCTCTTGATCGTTTTTCAGTGCATGTCCTCGACGAAGTATGAGTATAGAAAGTTGGGTCTTGAGCTTGTCTCTCTTGAGGAAAATCGTTCCCACATGCCCACGAAACCCTCCATGGTGGAAGAAAAGTAAAATGATAGAGCAGAACATTCTATTAATATGTTGTTTGAGCAAACTCTCATGCGATAGAGGGACAAAATGATGCAGACTTTTTCCCACATCCTTCAATGCATGTCGATAACAACAGGCGTGTCTTCATCAAGCATCCACTATGGAGGCACCTCTCCTTTAAAGGTACAAGTCAATTTTGATATTCCCATATTTGAAGTTTAGATAGATGCAGATGCCCTAGAAAAATGGTTAAATATGCTAGAAGGTTATTTCTTTGTTCACAATTTTTTTGACAAGAAAAATATCACCTTTGAACTCCTTAAGGCTCCACACCATGTCAAACATTGGTGGGAAACTTACTAGGAGAAAATTTCCATAGAGGAGTCTGGAATATATGGGGCCGATCCCACTTGGGATTTTTTTTTGATGTGGTCAAGGAACAATATTACCCTATTGGTAACTATGACGACCAATACATGAGATGGACCACACTGCAGCAAGAGAGGGCCAAATAGTTATGGAGCTCACAAACACTTTCCATGCCTTGCGCACCAAGATAGGTGTCAAATACTCTAAGTGACATACGGTTCTAAAATATTGGAGGGATCTACATAGGTACATCCAAACCGAAATGGATTTTCTGGACATCTCATCATTGGGCGTCACCTATCGATATGTTGTCAAAATTGAGTAGAAATTTAGGCACCAGAACAAACGGGAGTTCGGGTCTACAAATTCAAAAAAAACAAAGTATGGTAAAGAAATACCTAACAACCAACCTCTATAAAACCAGTCCAAGCCACAGGTAAATAAGGGTAATAGAAAGACGGATTAGGATATCCGATATTTCTCTGTAAATTTATTTATTATATCTCCGCTCTAATTTTGTGGTGAAAATAATCTGGATCAGGCATTTTGGATGCAATTTAAAGAAATATCCTAAGGGTTGAGGAGATGTGTAATAAAGGCACATTCAGTATCGAAGTGTGAAGTAAAAGCGCATTTGGAAGTGCATAAGAAGAAAAATAAAGGAAATAAAGAAAATAAATAAGGCAAGGAGATAAAGCAGGAAAAGAAACATGCAAGTGAAAAGGAAGGAAAAG
>ML808584.1:206508-239189 GCA_009831015.1 Picea engelmannii | reverse complement strand
AACTTTTTGTTCCTATGAGTGTGATGGAATTGCTTGAGGACAAGAATATTTGGGAAGGGAGGATTTTTCATGTCCCCATTTTTGGGTTCCCCTATTATGTAGTGGAAATGACTTTCGTGGCTTGTTAGTGAAGAACAAGGGAGTCAAAAGGGGTCATTTAATGTCACTTAGTTAGGAGATGTTATGTTTTTAAAGTGACATTAAGGAAATATAGTAACTCTAGATTAATAAGTTACTTATACATTATTAAAGTGACTTTTAATCTTAAATTTAAAGTAAAAGTGGAATAAGGGTCATATTTAATTTAGTCAAAAGGGGGAATTTGTAGAAGGCATGGAAGACAGATAAAATGAGGGCTAGAGCTTCACTTTGCATTATGATTTGATCTCTCATTCTGGAGTTCTCTTGGAGCCATTGTTTCGTTTGGGTTTAACAAAACCCTTCCACCATTGCAGTTTAGTTTCAATGGTGCAATATCCACCCTATCTAGACAAGAGGGGAATCCATTGAGGATTTCCATTGGAGTTTCAGTTTGGGGTATGTTTTCACTTGGAGGTATATCATCGTGCACAAAATATTTATGAAGCTTTCCGGAGGAGGCCGATCTCATATTTTGAAGGTACCATGAGAGTTTCAAGAAAGAGTGATAGGATACATCCCTTCTAGTTGAACAAGAGGGTCTTGCGAGGCCCCTCTTGTATCCCATCCTCATCCCACAAGGAAATTTGTAAACTTAAGTTTCTACCAGGAGGGTTTCAGAGACATCCTTGTTGGTTGAACATGAGGGTCCTGTGAGACCCCTCTCATTGCCTAGATTTGTCGTGCAAGGACCTATGAAAAGGGGTTTGGTGGTTGCAACATGCCCTTTTTGGGTCAGATCCATGCAACACGTTGTTTGGAGAGTCTTCAAGAAGTTGGTAGTAGCTCTGATGATACAATGGCATCATTTCCAGGTTTTAGGTTTTGATTTTTTCTTACTGGTGTATTGTAGCTTCTACAACAACCATTAGTTACCATGTTGTTTGTATCAGATTCCATGCATAATAAATTTCCATAGATTGTCTCTTCTATTACTGGTGTATTTAATTTGCATCCTATATGTTTGACGAAATGTCTATAAGTGCAATACATGCAAAGTGTTTGTCAAAAATTGTAAATGAGTTTATATCATAAAAAAAAAGGTAATGCAAAGTATTTTGAAAAGACATATAACCAAAAACAATAGAAATTGACAACAAACCCAATATCCTAGCCTATCTCTATTGGGGATACTTCAAACATGATGGTTGATGGGTGCATGAACTTGTTTGGGCGCACTAGGTGCATGGAGGGGCATGATGAGTCGTTTGAGTGTGGGTTCAAAAAGGGGCGTGAAACATCCAAAATACGTGACATTTTACATTGGTGACCATTGGAGTCCCTATAATATCATAGGGGCACACAACCAAGAAGAGAATATTTGGTAAGAGATTTGGAGAGGTAAAGTTTGAGGCAAAGTCTGAGGCAAGGTAGAATTGAGGTAGAAATGCCAAGATGGAAGACAAGTATCCAAGGGTGGAATGCTCTATGATATTTTGGGGAAGTATTGAAACAGAGGTCCGTTGGAGGCATGTGTGAGGAAGAACTAAAATCTATGTTAGATTAGTGAAAATTTGTGGAAATGAAGGGACAACAAGTTTATGGTTGAGGGAACATCTAAGGTGCACTGTAGGAGGTTGCGAAAACAACTGCGATAGAGAGTCTTGGTGTGATGAATATTTGTATGAGTGTATTGGTGAGGTGAGGCGAGTTGTGTGACTGAAGCCAAGTTGTAAACTGATCCAATAGTTCTCATGTTGCAACCATTTCACAATAAAAAAGACTTTGCTGGGTGTTAGGCACAATTTGTGCTGCCCAAACTATTTCTATGTATGCCTTTTTTTTGTTCAATAGGTGTTCTATTGGTTTATTAAGTTCATGGATGTATTCTTATATATGAATATGTGTTAAAGTATTAACGATTGTCTAAGTATACAATATTTTCACTAGAGTAAGAGTGTATTGCAATTGGTTTCATAGTTTGTTGCGAAGACAATTCAGTAGGAATGTTATGGACTTGGTGAACAGTTCAGTTGGATGAATTAGTTCATCATAGAATCTTTGCATTAGGATATGGCATAGGTATCATTTTATAGAAGCAATGGAAGGTTGTCCTAGGTGCACCCCTTGTATAGGACAAGAGCAGAGTTCGTGGTGGAACACAGTACCTGGATAGGGTGGTTGACCGCGGGATTCATCGCATAAGCCAACAATAGAGGGTGTTGGGTGCATACCTTAGTGAATAGGTTGACAAGGCGGTTTGTTCCATCACAGGTGGTTTGAGAACATTCCTATGTGCATACAAATACTAGGGGAAAATTTCATGAGGGTGAAGTGAGCGCCTAGATGTGTAGATGACTGTAGAACTCATTGCAAACATATGGAAGTGTGGGAGAGTTGCACAAAAATATTAAGAAGGCTAGGTGATGTGGGTCAAACAATGAAATGGATGGTGCAAGTGAAAAATCTTGGAAGGTAAAAAGGGACAACATAGCTCAATGATTCGAGAAAATCTAAGAGGATTTAGGAGAGGATGGATGAATTCAACACACAGATGGAGTCCAAGATCAACAGATTGAAGGAATTGAGGAGGGGGACTGAGACTTTGATGCCCAATATGTTGGGAGCACCTAAGGGGGAGAGAATCAAATATGAAGGTAGTGAGGAAACAAGGAATCAACCCATACCATTGTGAGGAAAGGCAGGTTGATTGAGTGTTACCTCTGTTTGAAAAATCACTTTATGAGGAACTGTCCAATGCAAGGAAGGTTGGCTCTATTGGTTGAGGAGGAGGCTCGAATCACACCAATAGTGGAAGATCCAATATCTTTGGAAGAGACGATTAAACTATAGAAATCGATGGAAGAGATGATTGAAGTCATGGAAACGTTAGTGGAATGCATTCATGTGTTCAATATAAGAAGTCAAGGACAATTTTCACAAAGTGAAGAAGTTGAAGGAATCTGCTTTGTGGATACAACAATAAGTGGGTTGAAAATGGAAGCCTTGGTTTACACTAAGGAAACCCACAATTTTGTGAGTGAACAAGCCATGAAATCACTTCATTTCAAACCTGAGAACTTGACTGGAACATGCAAAGTGTTGAAGTCAGTAGTGATGCCATTGACAAGGATTTTTTTTTCAACGCAATTGAGAGTTGGGGATTGGTAATTTGGAAACATGGATATGTTGGTAGCTCCATTGGAAGATCATGCAATGATATTGGGCCTAGAATTACTCATACTTTCCAAAGTAGCTCCACCCATTCACAAAAGTCACTTAGTATTATTGGACAAGGCCAAAAGAATAATCACACCCCTAACGACAAAGAGGAAGATCAGGAGGACACCTAGGATTTATATGATTAGGTTGGTAGAAGGAGTCAGTGGATGCACAAGAAAGACTTGAAATGTGACATAGTAGTAGGAATTTATCCCCACCGCAAAATGTCTAAGTAGTTTGAGGAAATAAGATCAACATACGACGACGACGAAGACTTCGGTGAAGATAACCATGGAGAATGTTGGTCGATTGAGGAACCCATAGAACCATGAACATGAGTGTAAGAGATATTTGGACTCTTCAATTTCCATGGAGTAGGGGGGACATCACCAAGTGAATAATTATCAATATTAGGTCATCAATGGTGTGGAGTATTGGGAAATAGACTTACCCACTGCAAAAAATTCAAGAGTTGAGCCAAGAGAGTGCATGGAGGCACTTGCTCAACCAAATTTGGAGACAAATTTGGAAGATATAGGATTTGAAGACCAAAAACCAACAATGATTGTGAACTTTTGTAGGAAAGTCATGGGGATATATGACTTCAAAATTACTATAGAACTACTTGAGGATTTTGGATGCACATCGAAGGAAGTTTGATTGGTCATGCGATACTTACGCATAGAGCACGAATCACACATGATGTATTCCAATAGCCTTGGTGGTGACTATTATGTACACTCTTCTTGCTAAATGAAGAAGACAAAGATGTGCTACAAGGAGAAGGAAGCATGAATGGTGATCCCTAGTGGACGTGTCATCAAATGACTCAAGCAGGGAAGTTGCGAAATGAAAAATGGGTTGTGTAAGTGACTTGAAAAATTGGGAAAATGGGTAGGACCTTTTCCTGAACCAAAGAGGTTTGTCTAAGTGAGACGAACATGTTGAGATTGTAGTGGGCGAATCAAAAAGACCAATAGGGGTTGGACAAGATGATGATGAGGAAGACATAAAAGTGTTTGTTGGATGTGGAGACATGTATTCTCTAGTGACAAACATGACAATTGGGCTGTCACCCAAATAGTTCGATATTTGATAAGATCCAATGTACATGACACACAAACAACAAAGTAGAATAATTAAAACCATCACGGGTGAAGCACATCTATCACTTGGGGACACTTTGAAGAAATTCCTGAGGACAGTTTTCCTTGATGACAACAATTGAGGAGGAAACACACATTGAGTGGTGACGAGATATAGAGATAGGAAAGAGACATCATAGAGATCGATGGATGTTGTTTGGGAAAACAAAAACTTGGAGTGGGTGAGGATGTAAGGTCTCCCATGACACCCACTAAGTTCACACACTCTTTGGGTAGACTTGGGGACAAGTCAGACAAGACAAATCCAAGGGGCATGTGATAGGTTAGGAAAATGAAGATGTGTGGGTGTGAGATGGGGCACCTTGGGTGCACAATGATGATGTGTGGCACTAAGGGGGCACACACCTTGCTTTCCTTAGAATGATTGATATAGACTTGGGTTGAATTTTGGCAAGGGCAAGGAAACTTGGGAGAATGCCCAAGGATTAGACCCATTTTCCCTTGATAATATGGGCACATTGAGGAGGTTGGATGACCCCATCAATACAACCACAAGGATTCACAAAATTTGACATGAGAGAACACACAAGGCCAGGGGTGTGATCCCAAGGATGGGGAGCATTGGTTCAAGAGACACGATAGTGGATGGGCACGTGGGCCTGTTTGGGTGCACCAGGTCCATAGAGAGGTGAAATGAGTCGTTTCAGTGTGGGTGACCAAAAGACTCATCCCTAAACTCATCGCATAACACGATCGCAGAGCCAGTTTGGTGTAGACCTTGGTGAATGGTTCAACAAGGTGGGTTGTTTCGTCACAGGTGGTTTGAGCACAGTCTTATGTGAATACACAAACCAAGGGTGAAGTTCACGAGGGTTAACTAAGCACTTGTATGTGTAGATGAATGCACGACTCATTACAAACTTGGGACAATGTGGGAGAGTTGCGCAAAAATATTGAGAAGGATAGGTGACATGGGTCATGCAGTGAAATGGATGGTGCAAGTGATGAAGCTTGGAAATTCAATAGGGATAGTGTAGCTCAATGATTCAAGAAACTCCAAGAGGCTTTGAAGAGTATGGATGAATTTGATGCATAGATGGAGTATAATATCAACATATTGAAGGTATTGATGAGGGGGATCAAGAATTTGATGTTGATTGCATTTGGAGCACTTAGAGAGGAGAGATTAAAAAATTAAGGTATTGTAATAACAAAGAATCATCCTAGACCACTTGTGAGAAAAGGCAGGATGATTGAGTGTTACTTATATTTGCAAAATCACTTTATGAGGAACTGTCCAATGCAATGAAGGTTTCATTTGTTGGTTGAGGAGGAGGCTCAACTCACACCAACATTGGAAGAGCCAAGAGCCTTGGTATATAATTTTCAAGTGCAAAAACTGATAGAAGAGATGAACAAAGTCATGGAAGTGTTGGTGGAACACATGAAGGAGTTCAAGACAAGAGGTCAAGGAAAATTTTCACAAAGTGAAGCAGTTGAAGAACTTTTCATTGTGGACACAATAATGAGTGGGTTGAAGATGACATCCTTGGTTGACACTCGGGAAAATGATAGTTTTGTGATTGAACACGCTACAAAATCACTTCATTACAAGCCTAAGAACTGCACTAGAACATGTAAAGCGTTGAAGTCACCAGTGATGTAGGTGACAAGGATTGTTCGTTAAGCACAATTAAGAGTTGGGGAGTGGTTTGGAAACATGGATCTATTAGAAGCTCCATTGGAAGATTATGCAATGATCTTGTGCTAGGAATTCCTCAGACTTTCCAAAGCATCTCCAATCATCCATAAAAGTCACTCAGTATTCTTGGATGAGGTCAAATCACCAAGTGCACATCTAATGATGAAGAGGAATCTCACAAGGATGCCTAGGATTTTTGTGATCAGGTTGGTTGAAGGAGTTAGTGGAAGCACAAAAAATCCTTGCAATGTGACATGGTAGTGACAAGTCCTCCCCGTTGTAGCATATCTAAGCAGTTTGGGTAAATAAGAGAAATAAGCTACGATGACAAAGACTTTGGTAAAGAGATTGGTTGATTGAGGAACCTGAAGAACCATGAACGTGAGTGTAATAGACAATTGGAATATTCACTTGCCATGAAGCAGGGGGAACATCACCAAGTGAATAATGATCAACAATAGGTTATGGATGATGTGAAGGATTGGGAAGTAAACTTATCCATCGTAGAAACTTCAAGAGTTGATCCAAGATAATGCATGGAGGGACTTACTCAACCAAATTTGGAGACGAATGTGGAAGAGGTAGGAGTTGAATATTGACACCAAACAATGATCGTGAATTTTTTTATGAAGGCCATGGGGATATAATAATTTCAACTTACTACAAAAAGACTTGAGGAGTTGGAATGCACATTGAAGAAAGTTTGATTGGTCAAGAGATACTTATGCACAAAGAAAAAATAAAATACAATGTATTCCAATATCATTGGCGGTGACTATTTGGTACACTCTTCCTGCTAAATGAAGAAGACAAAGACATGCTTGTTGGCAGCACAAATGGTGATTCCTAGTGGAGGTGTCATTGAAAGTCTCAAGCGGGGAAGTTGCAAAATGATAGATGGGTTGTGGAGGTGGCTTGCTAAATTGGGACAAGTGGAAAGACGTTATCTAGAACCAAAGAGGTTAGGATTGTTGGTGTTTTGGTAACTGCGGGAGGATATTTCCCTCCTATATGACCTTTCTTATATCCGGAGAATATTCCATAAGTAAGAGATGCAGTGGACAGATGTTGAAATACCCTATAAGAGAATTCAGCTTAGAAGAATAAAGCATAATGAAAAGACACCTTCCCAGAAGAGAAGTCAGCCCGGCTAGAAGGAAAGGAAGACTATAAATAAGGAGGCAACTTAGCTCATTTGTTCACTCACTTACACTCTCTCAGCTACACAGAAGCAAGGCACAATTTTGGAGGAGCTGCCAAAGTAGCTCCAACTCCATAGTTTATCATTGATCAATCTTTTGGTATCTCTCTCTTGTGAACTACTCCTTGAGGAGGTACGCTACCCTTGTATGGTGCTGCTGCTGTAGCTAGGATGGTATTTCTGGTTAAGCTAGGAATTATGCTAGGGTTTATCTGATTGGACTTCCATTGTGAACAAAATCTATCTAAGAAAGGTTGTTGGGTTTTTCCCCCATTTGGGGTTTTCCTAGGATAAATATCTTGTGTTATTTTCTATCTCTTTTTTATGTTGCTACTTCTCAATACATGATATATATGTTAATGGTAACGAAGTAAAAGAACACTAGTAACACCAATTCTCTGTAAATAAGGAAAATACAACATGGAATCAGAGATATTTACCTTCAGAACAATTTAACCACTGGAAGGAAGATCAATACAACAACACCTTGCAGCTATAATACTTTGTCAAGATCATTGAGAACTATCCCAAGGAATTTGGGAACAATTCCTTCACATAGAAATGTGCCCTAACCTAGCACACCCCCTAAAACCCTCAACGTGCAGTTTGGTGAAGTTTAAAAAAATGAGGTTTTTCAGTGCTGGGGTTTCTACCGAGAAAAATGTCAACCAATATGAGAGTTGAGGATAGATTGGATGGAGTAGATAGTTGTAGATCCTGGAAGAATATAATAAAAATCATTCTAGAAGTGAATGAATTATTGTATCTTGTCAAGAAGATGCTTCTAGAACCCGAAGATTAATAAGGAAAGAAAAAGTTCAAGAAGAATGAGGTCAAGGCCAAGAGAATCTTGACATACTCAATCAAGGATCACCTGATACCCAATGTATCATAACTAAAGACTACAAAATATATGTTTGATTCCCTAACCAGACTCTATGAAATAAATAACACCATTCAGAAGCTTACCCTATGACATCAACTCAAAAATGTGACGATGAACAAATCAAAGACGATAACCAACTTCTTTACAAGGATCTCACATATCAAAGACCAATTAACAGCCATTGGAGATCGAATAGAAGATGCTGAACTAGTAACCACTACGATAAATGGTTTCCCTCCCTCTTGGGACCCATTTGTCCAAGGAATTTGTGCAAGAAGGAAGTTAGCCAAGTTTGAAAAGTTATGGGCAGATTGCTCTCAAGAAGAATCTAGATTGATGTCCAAGACAAAAAAGGTAGATGATGAGGAAAACCAATCACTTTCAACACAAGTGAAAAAGAGAAAGAAAAGGGAAGAAGGCAGCCCAAAGAAGTCTAAGAGACCTCGTTACAAGAATGATGCGTCAAAGATCAGATGCTACAGTTGCCAGAAGCTGGGACACTATGCCTTTAAATGTCCAGATAGAAATGAAAAGGAAAAGAAGAAACACCATGCACATGCAGTAGATACAAAAGATCACTCAAAGGTATCAAAGAATGAAGAATTTTTCTTTTAGACAATGGTGTTTCCTTGCATAAAAATGATAGAAGGCAACTCAAGCAGAACAACAATGCTAGACTCCAGGTTTGCATATCAGGTTTGATATTTTAAATTGTTGTTGCTTAAGTAAGTACTGTACCTAGGATAACAGTCTTTACAAATTTATTATTTGCTATTGCTATCAAATGTTTAGGTACACCTGAATACTGTCGGTACGACTACCATTAAGAAAATTCTCATTGTTCAAATTTATGATATACTTGTTTGCAAGATGAAATTGATCTCCTCTAGGAGATGTTCTTGATTACTAACCATTCCATGGAGGTCCCATGGAAATGTTGTTCTTGTATCTTATTCTGGGAAGGACACATGTGATAGCTCTAAGAAGGAGCTATGATGATGGTTGCAGGAGGAAACTATTTAGAAAGTCTCTAGTCGAGATATAGAACTATGTACATGAACATACACACCCATATGAAGAAGAAGACAAAGAAGAGTATATCTTATGGAGATTGACTGATAGGAGCATAAGGTTCAAAATATGACCGTACAAATAATTTTACCACTCTTCAGATCATCAGGAAGAGTTGGTAGTGCCAGAAGGGCCCTACCTAGAATCGATGCAGTAAAACCAACATGTTCTTGTGATACCTTGCATAATGCAAAGGAGATACAGATGCATGGAATTGATAAGCCATACTATGAAAAGAAGCAGATGACTCCACTAGTGGTGAGGCAGGAGGCCCCACTAAGTACCATATCAGAAGGAGCTATATTTCATAGGGAGTCAACCCTTAGGATCCAGTAGGGAGGAGCAACCTCCCAGTACAATTCATAGTAGATCGGACTTCAGAAGAAGTCAATAGATGCAACAGAAGCATGTGGCTCTGGAGATCATATAGACTCAGAGGGATTCAAGCTTCAAAGGGAGCATGTAGATTCAGAGTGAGCCTGATCTTAGAGAGAGTCAGTGGCTTAGAGAATTTCATTTAGAAAGTATTCCTTCTTAGATTCAAATAAGAGAGAGAGATGTCTTCCAGGAATGACATACTGGTGTCATGAGTTGAGGAGGCTAGATCAAAGGTTCAGAGGATTCTAGGAGATGTGAGATATCTTGGGAGGATTCCCCTGTCTCGATAGACCTTTCTATAGTGACAGATGAGGAAACTGATTAGACAGATTGGGATATAGATTTTTCCTCAGTTCCAGAAACCACACATGTTTTCCAACTATGTGGTGCTAATGAGAAACATTATTGATTTAGAGCCTTCCACCATTGAAGAAGCTACTAAGAAGCAGGAATGGAAGGATGTCATGATGGATTAGTATAATTCCATCATGAATAATGATGTGTGAGAGGTGGTTCTGAGACCACAAGGGAAGTTAGTAGTGACTTCCAAGATTGATCTACAAGATCAAGCATGTTTCATATAACACCATAGATATGTACAAATATTTATTTGTGGCTTGAGGATTCTCCCAGTAAGAGGGAGAATATTATGACGAGACACTTGCTCTAGTATCCAGAAGAAGTGTACATAGAGAAGCCACAAAATACACGAGAAGGAGTCTCATGTCTGTATATTGAAGAAGGCTTTGTACGAACCTAAAAAGACACCTAGGACATGATATGCCAGATCATATAGTTATTTGATGAGATTGAGGATGGTTTCCCATTGATCTTATATGTCAATGATCTGTTTCTAACAAGAGATGAGAAGCTCATAGTTGGGTGCAAGAGGGATCTCTCTTCAGAGTTCGAGATGAAGGATCTAGGTCTAATGCATTATTTCTTGGGATTGGAAGTGTGGCAGAGATCAGATGAGATTTTCCCTAGCCAAGGAAAATATACTTTTGAGATTCCATAGAGAATCAGGATGATGGACTGTAAGTCCATGACCACACCCATAATGATAAATATGAAGCTATTGAGTGACAAATATTTAGATTTGGTGGATCCCACGATGTACATACAATTGATTGGATCCTTGATGTACTTGGTTAACACCAGGCCAGACATCTTCCTTGCAGTGAATACCTTGAGTCAACACATGGTTGAACCTAGACATGTACATTGGATGGTAGTAAATAATATGTTGAGGTACCTTCATGACACGGTTGGATATGGATTGAGATATTTCTCAGGTGGAGATGTGAAGTTGCATGGATATACAGATTCTGACTGGGAAGGGAGTGCAGTGGATCAGAAGAGTACTTCCGGATGCTGTTCCAGTATGGGATCATGCATGATCTCATGGTTGAGAAGAAATCTGACATCAGTGGCACCCGATACATCAGAATGAGAGTATATCACAGAAAGCATGGAAAGTCATGAATCCATGTGGCTCTGGAAGTTGCTAGATGGGATATTTGATCTAGAATTGGAGCCAACTTTGATACATTGTGACAATCAAAATTGTGTGAACATTACCGAGAACCATGTATTCCATGACATATAGAGATCAAATATCATTACATATAGGACATGGTGCAAAGAGGAGTTGTGGATCTCTAGTACATATCCACGGACGAGAAGATAGCAGACATCCTCACCAAGCCCTTGTCAAGAGTGAAGTATGAGTACTTCAGGGACAAGATTGGAGTGTTTCAAAATGTCAACCCTTGTTGAGAGGGAGGTGTGATGTTTATTCTCATTCCATCTAACCCCTCTAGGCAAGGGTTCCCTGGATCAATCACGTGAGGTGACTGAGTGGGTAATGAACTATCAGACCTGCTGAGAGAAGAAACATCACACATGTAGTCCTAAGACTATGGTGGAGGTTGTGTGACTCTGGAAAGTAGATGTGTGCTACTTCAATGGTTGTGTACCACTGGCGGAGATTGTGTGTCTCTGGACAGTAGCTGTGTGCTACTATAGTGGATGTGTTCCACTGGCGTAGGATGTGTGACTCCGGAAAATAGCTATGTGATACTTCAATGAATGTGTTCCACTGGCGGAGGATGTGTGACTCCAAACAATAGTTGTGTGCTACTTTGGTGGTTGTGTACCACTAGCGAAGATTGTGTGTCTCTGGACAGTAGTTGTGTGCTACTACGGTGGATGTGTTCCACTGACGGAGGCTGTGTGACTCCAGACAATAGTTGTGTGATACTTCGTTGGATGTGTTCCACTGATGGAAAATGTGTGACTTTAGGAAGTAGTTGTGTGCTACTTCGATGGTTGTGTACCACTGGTGAAGACTGTGTGTCTCTGGATAGTAGTCGTGTGCTACTACGGTGGATGTTCCACTGGAGGAGGCTGTGTGACTCCAGACAGTAGCTGTGTGCTATTTCAGTGGATGTGTTCCACTAGCAAAGACTGTGTGACTCTAGAAAATAGCTGTGTGCTACTTCAGTGGATGTGTTCCACTGGAGGAGGCTGTGTGACTCTGGACAGTAGCTGTGTGCTACTACAATGGATGTGTACCACTAGTAGTGACTGTGTGTCACTGGACAATAGTTGTGTACTACTTGGAAGAAGTTGTGATCTATTGGATGATATTGTAGTAGTTGTGTGCTACTAGCTGATTGCCATGGAGATTACCAAATTGTTTGGATGTAGCTGTGTGTGCTACCGTTTAAGTGCAGAGACTGTGCCTAGTGATTCGAGCTACCAAAGGCATTGTCGCAGCCGTGTACCTGCTAGTAGATTGCAGAGTAGTCAATGGACTACCAGATGAAGACATCATGAAATATGCCTCCCTAGATAAGAGGGAGTGTTGGTGTTTTGGTAACTATGGGAGGATATTTCCCTCCTAGATGACCTTTCATAGATGTGGCGAAGATTTTGGAAGCAAGAGATCCATTGGAAAGATGTTGAAATACCCTAGAAGAGAAGTTGGCTTAGAAGAATAAAGTATACCAAAAAGGCACCTTCCCAAAAGAGAAGTCAACCCAACTAGAAGGACAGGAAGACTATAAATAAGGAGGTGCCTTAGCTCATTTGTTCACTCACTCACACTCTCCCAAGTACATAGAAGTAAGGTGTAATTTTGGAGGAGGCGACGTAGTAGCTGTAGCTGCACAATTTATAATTTATCAGTCTTTTGGTATCTCTCTATTGTGCACTACTCCTTGAGGAGGTGTGCTACCCTTGTATGGTGCTATTCCTACAGTTGTGGTGGTATTTCTGGTTAAGCTATAAATTTTTGTAGGGTTTATCTGATTGGACTTTCTTTGTGAACATAATCTATCTAAGAAAGGTTGTTGGGTTTTCCCCCCATTTGGTGTTTTCCCAGGATAAATCTCTTGTGTTCTTTTCTGTCTCTTGCTTATGTTTCTACTTCTTAGTACATGATATATATGTTAATGGTAACAAAGTAAAATAACACTAGTAACACTAATGCTATGTAAATAAGGAAAATCCAACAATGCTAAGTGATATGAACAAGTTGAGACTGCAGTGGGAGACTCAACAATAACAAGAGGGGTTGGAGAGCATGACGATGAGGAAGACATAAAAGGATTTGTTGGATGTGGAGATGTGCATTCTCTAGCGATGAATACGATAGTTGGACTGATCACCCAACTAGTTTGAAACTTGACAGGATCCAATGTACATGACACACAAAAATTAGAGTCAGAGTATCGAAGCTATCATGGATCAAGATCATTCAAAACTTGGGAACACTTTGAAGAAATTATTGAGGAGAGTTTTCCTTGAAGACATCAGTTCAGGAGACAATAGTCATTGAGTGGTGACGATATTTAAAGATGGGGAAGAGATGCCATAGATATTGATGTATGTTTCTGGGGATGGGAACAAATTGGAGTGGGGGAAGATGTAAGGTCTCTCACGACACTCACCGAGAACACACACTCTTTGGGAAAAATTGGGGATGATTCAGATAAGAGAAATCAAAGGGGCATGCGATCAGTTGGGAAAATCAAGATGTGTAGGTATGGAGAATATCACATTGGGTTCATGATGGTGACATGTGGCACCAAGGGGGCACACACCTTACTTGCCTAAGAATGATTGACATAGACTTGGGTTGCATTTGGGAAAGGGTGAGGAAACTTGGGAGCATGCTCAAGGAGTGGACCTATCTTCCCTTGACAATATGGGTGCACTGAGGAGGTCATAGGACCCCATTGGTACATCCACAAGGAGTCATGATGATCGAGACGAAATAATGCACAAGAAAAGGGGAGTGTGCTCAAGGATGGGATGCGTCTTTCCAAGAGACATGGTGGTTGATCGTAACATGGGATTGTTTTGGTGCATTGGGCCCACAAAGGGGTGTGATCAGTTAATTTAGTGTGCATTCGCGAAGGGACATGACACACCCAAAATACATGACATTTCACAATGGTGACCCTTGGAGTCCATATAAGAGAACAAGGGCACACAAACAAGGGAGAGAATATTTGGCAAGAGATTTGGAGAGGAAAAGTCTCAGGAAAAGTATGAGGTAAGGGTGGGACAATCTAGGAGATTTTGGGGAAGTCTAGAAACAAATTTTTGTTGGAGGCATGTGTGAGGAAGAACTTAAATATGTGTTAGCTTGGTGAAAGTATGCAAAAACAAAGGGACAACAATTTTGTGGTCGAGGGAACGTCTGAGGTGCACCGCAAGAGGTTGCAGAGAAAGTTGGGACAAAGATACTTGGTGTGATGGATATGTGTATGAGTCTCTTGGTGAGGGGAGACAAGTCATGTGACTCTTCCCAAGTTATAAACAGAGCTAGTAATGATCATGTTGTAACTATTTTTCAATAATAAAGACTTAATCGAGTGTTAGGAACAGTTTGCGTCGTGCACACTATTTTAGTGTATGTATTTCATTTGTTCTACAGTTGTTCTCTTGGTTTCTCATGTTCATTGGTGTATGCTTATTTACGACTAAGTGTTAAATTGTTAACAATTTTCTAAGTATACAAGAGTTGCACTAGAGTAGGAATGTGACTCGTTGGTAGCCTAGAATGAAGTATGGGTATGATCTAGATGAAGAGGCATAGTCTGGGCGAAGTATTCTTATTCTAACAAGAAACCAAGTAAGAACCATCGCAATACCGCATGCCCTCTGGAGGTGAACGATCATAATATCTGAACACACATCATGTGGAGTCGTTATAGGTGGTATCAGAGCAAACTTAGAAGATAGTTTGGTGAGCTCCTCACAATGTTGTCACCTTCATGACAAGTGGTATGAGAAAAAAATTAGAATACAATTTGGTGAGCTCTTCACCACATTGTCACCTTTGTGATAGGTGGTATTAGAGCAGATTTGTATCTTCACCACTAACATAGTTAAAATGATGGTGTCGAGGTGTGTTGCATCTGGTTTCATAGTTTGTTGCAAAGACAGTTCAATGGTAATGTTCATAGATTTATGAATAATTTGGTTGGATGAATTGGTTCATCATAGAATATTTGCATTAGGCTCAGGACAGGGGTCCCAGTTGACATGCACAATGGAAGGTTAACATGGGTGAAATCCTTGTATAATCCAGTAGAAGAGTTCGTGGTGGAATGAAGTACTTGGACATGGTGGGTGACCATAGGACTCATTGCAGAGTTCATTGCAAAACTTGTCACAAAAGCCAACCTCATAGGAAATTGGGTGCATACCTTGGTGAATAGTTTATAAAGGTGGGTGTTTCATCATAGGTGGTTTTAGCATAGTCCTATGTGCATACATAAACTAGGGGTGAAGTATGTTAGGGAAAAATGAGTGCTTGAATGTGTAGATGACTGCACGACTCATAACAAACTTGGGATAGTGTGGGAGAGTTGAACATAACTCTTGAGAATGCCATGTGATGTGGGTAAATTAGTGAAATGGATGGCGCAAGTGATGAATCTTGGAAGGTCAAGAGGGAAAATGTAGCTCAATGATTCGAGAAACTCCAAGAGGCTTTGGAGAGGATGGATAAATTTGACACACATATTGAGTCCAATATCATCATATTAATGAAATTAACAAGGGGGACTGAGACTTTGATGTCAGATATGTTGGGAGAACTCATGGAGGAGAGCATCCAACATGAAGGTAGCGCAACAAGAAATAATCATCCAAAAACACTCATGAGAAAAAGTAGGTTGATTGAATGTTACCTTTGTTGGCAAAATCACTTTATGAGGAAGTGTCCAATACAAGGAAGGTTAGATATGTTGGTCGAGGAGGATGATCGACTCAAAAAAATAATGGAAGAGGCATGAGCCTTGGAAAATATTGTTCAAGTGTATAAATCTATGGAAGAGATGAACAAAGTCGTGGAAATGTTGGTGGAACACATGCATGAGTTCAAGATAAGAGGTCAATGATAGTTTTCACAAAGTGAAGCAATTGAAGGAATCTTATTTTTGGACACAATAATAATTGGGTTGAATATTGCAGCATTAGTTGTCACAGGGGAAACCCACAATTTTGTGAGTGAACGAGCCACAAAATCACTTCATCGCAAACCTGAGAACTACACTGGAATGTGTAAAGTGTTGAAGTCAACAATGATGTTGGTGATAGGGATTGTTCATTCAACACCATTGAGAGTTTAGGAGTGGTCTTGCAACATGGATCTATTGGTATATCCATTGGAATATCAAGCAATTATATTGGGCCTGGACTTCCTTAGACTTGACAAAGTAGCTCCACTCGTTCATGAAAGTCGCTTAGTATTCATGGATGAGGCCAAAAAAACACCCCTAACAATGAAGAGGGAGCTTGAGAGGATGCCTAGGATTCTGTGATCAGGTTGGTATAAGGAGTTAGTGGAAACACAAAAATATACTTGCAACATGGCACAACAATGAGAAGTCATCCCCACCATAGCATCTCTTAGTAGTCAAGGGCAAGAAGAGAAACAATTGGTAGTGACGAAGACTTCAGTGAAGACAACCACGAAGAAGGTTGGTTGATTGAGGAACTCGTAGAACCATGAACATGAGTGTAAGAGACAATTTGACTCTTCACTTTACATGGAGCATGGGGAACATCACTAGGTAAATAATTATCAACAACAGGTTATGTATGATGTGGAGGATCGGGAAGTAGACTCACCCACTACAAAAACTTCAAGAGTTGAGCTAAGAAAATTCATGGAGTCACTTACTGATCCATATTATTTTCGGCACGAAATGAGAGCGGAGATATAATAAAGAAATGTACATAGATATATCATATATCCAATAATATAACATAAATGTATAAGAGATGAAACCATAAACACATAGATACAATAATACACAATTTTCTATTAATGAGCGAAAATGTACAAAGACTGTAAAAATACAGAGTGAAAGACTCGCTAGAATGGTGGCATCTTATCTATATGTGACGACTACTCACACTCGTGAGAAGATTATTTTACAATGAGGCTCCAAAGGCATTTTTATCATAAATAAAATCCAAAACCCTAACCCCAGAAGATGAAAATCCAACAGTTTTGTGGACCCCATTTTAGGTAGTTTGGTGTATTAACTTCCCAGGGTCGTAACTTTGGCATACGATCTACGTTTGGGGCGCACGATAGTTTGTTGGAAAGGTATCGTCAAGGAGATTCATTTTGGGGGATCAATCAGATCCTTTATCTATCATTGAGAATATCAATCCCAAAAAACCTTCATTTAGGCCCTCAAAATGGCCCCGAAAGTTAAAAATTGCTAAAAATAGTAAATTGCCAAAATTGACAGAAAACTGTTTTGAGTGAGTTGGTAAAGGTGGGTGGCCACCGATATCCACATGGATAAATCCTCCATCCTTAGGAATAAATGGTATCCATTGTGTTGAGTGCCCAGGGGAGAGGGAGCGGAGTTTGCTGAATCTGCATCTTGATGAGATTCTTGACTTCTTGGAGAAGTTGCGCTGCTTAGATTTTTGAAGGTTTTCACGAACCTGTGGCTGGAAGGGTTGGACCTTTTTAAACAGTCTGGATACATGAGATGACTGTGTGTAGAAGGAATATTTTTTCTTTGTTGCAGTATTTTCGACCTGCTTCTGTTGGATAGAAGGTGCTTGGGCCAAGGTTGTAGTGGTTGCAGTATCCTTCTGTTCACCTTTTGAACAGATTATGAAGAAGCTAAATTTTGTAGTATGAGATACTACCTTGCGGCACTGTTTAGGTGGGAGAATAGTCGGAACCACATCTGGTACCCTATAGAGATGAACCCCCAGAGTAACAATGACACTATTGGGTCGAGACTCATAGATAGCAGGGCTCTTCCACATATATGGCTGGCCCAAGAGAACATCACAGACATCTAGCGGGGAAACATCACATAATACCTCATCCTTGAAGGGATGGATGCCATATGATAATCGAAAATGTTGGCTGGCACAGAGATCTCGTCCTTGGTGAAGCCACCCAATGTTGTATGGTTGTGGGTGTGGTGTTGTTGACAATCCCAACTGTTTGACGACCTCTGATGAGATGAGGTTCTTTTCGCTTCCGCTATCAACAATAAAATGCAGCGGAGTCCCCTTCACCCACATCTGTGAATGAAAAAGGAGCTCCCTCTCTTCAAGATCTATTGGTTCTTCTGGTTGAATTGCTACGGTCACGACAATAGTAGTGGGGTCTTCGTTGATGATCTGTCTTCCGTCAATATTTTTTGAATCAGATTCTAAATCAGGGTTTGGCTCCTTGTCTTTGATTTCGACCACCAACAAATGTTTTGAGAAACATTCATCAGTGTTGTGCCAGGGGATTTTGTGGAAATCACACCATTTTTTGGTGTCCCTCTTTGTCTTCCTGTGACCCTTCTTTTCCTGTGGCTTGGACTGGTTTTCGAGAGACTGTTTGTTAGGGAGGTTTTTATCATACTTTTGTTGTTGTGGATTTGCAGACCTGAACTCCTGTTTGTTCTGGTGCTTAAATTTCCGCTTGATTTTAACAACATATCGATAAGCAACACCAAGTGATGATATGTCCAGAAAATCCATTTCAGTTTGGATGTATCTGTGTAGAGCCCCACGATATTTTAGAACCAAATTTCATTCGGAGTCTTTGATACCCATCTTGGTTCACAAGGTATGGAAGGTATTGGTGAAATCCAAAAATTCTTGGCCCCTCTCTTTCCGTAGTGTGGTCCATCTCATATACTAGTCTTCATAGTTTCCAACAGGTTAATACTGTTCCTTTACCGCGTCCACAAAAAAACCCCAAGTGGGATCGGCCCCATATATTCCAGACTCTTCCGTGGAAATTTTCTCCCAGTAAGTTTCCCACCAATGTTTGACATGGGGGAGAGATTTAAGGAGTGTGAATGTGATCATTTCCCTATTGGAAAAATGGTGAATAGAGAAATAACCTCCTAGAATATTTAACCATTTTTCTAGGGCATCCACATCTATCTGACCTTCAAATACGTGAATATAAAAATTAACCCATACCTTGAAAGGAGAGGTGATTCCAAAGTGCTTGTTTGATGAATATGCTCCTATTGCTATCAACATGCGTTGAAGGATGTGGGGAAAATTCTCCATCATTTCATCCTTTTGTCACATGAGAGCTTGCTCAAGCAACAGATTGATAGAATCATATGCTCCATCATTTTTATTTTATTCATCCATGGAGGGTTTCTTGGGCATACGAGAGCGATTGTATTCAAGAGAGACAAGATCGAGACCCAAATTTCTATACTTATACCTCATCGGGGACATGCACTGAAAAAAAAACTATCAAGAGTAGCCTGCTCTGATACCATGATCTAGATTATTTTCGGCACAAAATGAGAGTGGAGATATAATAAAGAAATGTACATAGATATCTCAGATATCCAATAATATAACATAAATGTATCAGAGATGAAACCATAAACACAGAGATACAATAATACACAATTTTCTATTAATGAGCAAAAATGTACACAGACTGTAAAAATATAAAGTGAAAGACTCGCTAGAATGGTGGCAGCTTATCTTTGAGAAGAGATGTGACGGCTACTCGCATTCATGAGAAGATGATTTTACAATGAGGCTCCAAAGGCCTTTTTATCATAAATAAAACCCAAAACCCTAACCCCGGAAGATGAAAATCCAATAATTGTTTGGACCCTGTTTTGGGTAGTTTGGTGTATCAACTTCCTAGGGGCGTAACTTTGGCATACGATCTTCGTTTGGGGCACACGATAGCTCGTTGGAAAGGTATCATTGAGGAGATTCATTTTGGGGTCTCAATAAGATACTTTGGATATCATTGAGAAGCTCAATCCCGAAAAAAATTCATTTAGGCCCTCAATATGGCCCCAGAAGTTAAAAACTGCTAAAAATAGTAAATTGCCAAAATTGTCAGAAAACTTTTTTGAGCGAGCTGGAAAAGGTGGGTGGCCACCGATATCCACCTGGATCAATACTCCCTCCTTAGGAAGAAATGGTATCCATTGCGTTGATTTCCTAGGGAGAGGGAAAGGAGTTTACTGAATCTGCATCTTGATGAGCTACTTTCCTTCTTGGAGAAGTTGCACTGCTTAGATTTTTGAAGGTTTTCACGAACCTGTGGCTGGAAGGGTTGGACATTTTTAACTAGTATGACTACATGAGATGACTGTATGTAGAAGGAATATTTTTTCTTTGCTGTAGTCTTGTCGATCTTCTTCTATTGGATAGAAAGTGCTTGGACCAAGGTTGTAGTGGTTGCAGTATCCTTTTGTTCACCTTTTGAACAGATTGTGAAGAAGCTAAATTTTGTAGTATGAGATACTACCTTGTGGAACTGTTTAGGTGGGATAGTAGTCGGAACCACCTCTGGTATCCTGCAGAGATGACCCCCCAGAGTAACAATGACACTACAGGTTCAAGACTCATAGATAGCATGGTGGTTCCACATATATGGATGTCCCAAGAGAACATTACAGACATCCAGTGGGGAAACATCACATAATACCTCATCCTTGAAGGGATATATGTTGTATGGAAATCGACACTGTTGACTGACACATAGATCTCATCCCTGGAAAATCCACCCAATGTTGTATGGTTGTGGGTGTGGTGTTGTCGACAATCCCAACTATTTGACGACATCTGATGAGATGAGGTTCTTTTGGCTTCTGCTATCAACAATAAAATGCAGTGGAGTCCCCTTCACCCACATCCGTGAATGAAAAAGGCGCTCCCCCTCTTCAGGATCTGTTGGTTCTTTTGGTTGAATTGCTGCGGTCACAACAATAGCAGTGGGGTCTGCGTCAATGATCTGTCTTCCGTCAGTATTTTCTGAATTAGATTTTGAATCAGGGTTCGAATCATTGTCTTTGATTTCGACCACCAATGATTGTTTTGAGCGACATTCATCAATGTTGTGCCAGGGGATTTTGTGGAAATCACACCATTTTCCGATGTCCTTCGTCGTCTCATGACCCTTCTTTTCCGATGGCTTGGAATGATTTTTGAGAGACTGTTTGTTAGGGATGTCTTTATGATACTTTGGTTGTTGCAGATTTGTAGACCTGAACTACCATTTGTTCTGGTGCTTAAATTTCTTCTTGATTTTAACAACATATCGATAAGAAGCACCGAGTGATGAGATGTCTAGAAAATCCATTTCAGTTTGGATGTATTTGTGTAGAGCCCCATGATATTTCAGAACCAAATGTCGTTCAGAGTCTTTGATACCCACCTTGGTTCACAATGTATGGAATGTATTGGTGAACACTGAAACTTCTTGGCCCCTCTCTTGCCATAGTGTGGTCCATCTCACATACTGGTCCTCACAGTTTCCAACAGGGTAATATTGTTCCTTTACTGCATCCACAAAAAAATCCCAAGTGGGATTGGCCCCATATACTCTAGAATATTATGTGTAACTTTTCTCCCAGTAAGTTTCCCACAAATGTTTGACATGGGGGAGATCTTTAAGGAGTGCGAAGGTGATATTTTACTTGCCAGAAAAATGGTGAATAGATAAATAACCTCCTAGAATATTTAACCATTTGTCTAGGGCATCCGCATCTATCCGACCTTCGAATACGGGAATATCAAAATTAACCTGTACCTTGAAAGGAGAGGTGCTTCCAAAGTGGTTGTTTGATGAAGATGCGCCTGTTGCTATTAGCAAGCGTTGAAGGATGTGGGAAAAATTCTCCATCATTTCATCCCTTTGTCGTGTGAGAGCTTTCTCAAGCAACATATTGATAGAATCGTATGCTCCGCCATTTTTATTTTCTTCCACCATGGAGGGTTTCTTGGGCATGCGAGAGTGATTGTATTCAAGAGAGACAAGCTCGAGACCCAACTTTCTATACTTAGACCTCGTCGAGGACATGTACTGAAAAAAAAAAAAGCAATCAAGAGCAGCCTGCTCTGATACCACTGATTCAGACCATTTTCGACACAAAATGAGAGCGAAGATATAATAAAGAAATGTATAGAGATATCTCGGATATCCAATAATATAATAGAAATGTATCAGAGATGAAACCATAAACAAAAAGATACAATAATACACAATTTTATATTAATGAGTGAAAATGTACAAAGACTGTAAAAATATAGAGTGAAAGACTCGCTAGAATGGTGGCAGCTTATCTATGAGAAGAGATTTGACGCCTACTCGCATTCGTGAGAAGATGATTTTACAATGAGGCTCCAAAGGAATTTTTATCATAAAAAAAATAAAAAACCCTAACCCTGGAAGATGAAAAGCCAATAGTTTTGTGGACCCCGTTTTGGGTAGTTAAAGTGTATCAACTTCCTAGGGGTGTAACTTTGACATACGATCTCCATTTGGGGTGCACAATAGCTCGTTGGATAGGCATCGTCGAGGAGATTAATTTTGGGGGCTCAATAAGAGCCTTAAATATCATTGAGAAGGTATATCCGAGAAAACCTTCATTTAGGCCCTCAAAATGGCCCTGTAAGTTAAAAACTGCTAAAAATAGTAAATTGCCCAAATTGCCAGAAAATTGTTTTGAGCGAGTTGCAAAAGGTGGGTGGCCACTGATATCCACTTGGATCAATACTCCCTCCTTATGAATCAATGATATCCATTGCGTTGAGTGCCCGAGGGAGAGGAAAAAGAGTTTGTTGAATCTGCATCTTGATGAGCTGCTTGCCTTCTTGGAGAAGTTGCACTACTTAGATTTTTGAAGGTTTTCACGAACCTGTGGCTGGAAGGGTTGGACCTTTTTAACCAGTCTAGATACATGAAAAGACTGTGTGTAGAAGGAATATTTGTGCTTTTCTATAGTATTTTCGACCTTCTTCTGTTGGATAGAAGATGCTTGGACCAAGGTTGTAGTGGTTGCAGTATCCTTCTGTTCACCTTTTGAACAGATTTTGAAGAAGCTAAATTTTTTAGTATGAGATACTACCTTGCAGCACTGTTTAGGTGGGACAGTAGTCGGAACCACCTCTGGTATCTTGTAGAGATGACCCCCAAGAGTAACAATGAAACTACGGGGTCGAGACTCATAGATAGGATGGCGCTTCCACATATATGGTTGGCCCAAGAGAACATCACAGAAATCCAGCAGGGCAACGTCACATAATACCTCATCCTTAAAGGGCTTGATGCCATATGAAAATTGACATGGTTGGATGACACAGAGATTTCATCCCTTGCGAAGCCACCTATTGTTGTATGGCTGTGGGTGTGGTGTTGTCGAAAATCCAAACTATTTTCGTCGATGATCTATCTTCCGTCAGTATTTTCTGAATCAGATTCTGAATCAGAGTTCGGATCCTTGTCTTTGATTTCGACCACCAATGACTATTTTGAGCGACATTCATCGGTGTTGTGCCAAGGGATTTTGTGGAAATCACACCATTTTTCGGTGTCCTTCTTTGTTTTCCTGTGGCTTGGACTGGTTTTCAAGAGATTTCCTATTAGGGATGTCTTTATCATACTTTGGTTGTTGTGGATTTGTAGACCCAAACTCCCATTTGTTTTGGTGCTTAAATTTATACTCGATTTTAACAACATATCGATAAGCAGCACTGAGAGATGAGATGTCCAGAAAATCCATTTCAGTTTGGATGTATCTGTATAGAGCCCCACGGTATTTCAGAACCAACTGTCATTCAAAATATTTGATACCCCACTTGGTGCACAAGGTATGGAAGGTATTGGTGAATTCCGGAACTTCTTGGCCTCTCTCTTGCCATAGTGTGGTCCATCTCATATACTGGTCCTCATAGTAACTGCCAACAGGGTAATATTGTTCCTTTACCACGCCCACAAAAAAATTCCAAGTGGGATCGACCCCATATATTCCAGACTCTTCTGTGGAACTTTTCTCCCAGTAATTTTCCCACCAATGTTTGACATGGGGGAGAGATTTAAGGAGTGCGAAGGTGATATTTTCCCTGTCGAAAAAATGGTGAATAGAGAAATAACCTCCTAGAAGATTTAACCATTTGTCTAGGGCATCCACATCTATCTGACCTTCAAATATGGGAATATCAAAATTAACCTGTACCTTGAAAGGAGAGGTGATTCCAAAGTGGTTGTTTGATGAATATGCACCTGTTTCTACCGACAGACATTGAAGGATGTGGGAAAAATTCTCTATCATTTTGTCCCTTTGTCGCATGAGAGCTTGCTCAAGCAACAGATTGATATAATACCCTACTCCATCATTTTTCTTTTCTTCCACCATGGAGGGTTTCTTGGGAGTGCAAGAGAGATTGTATTCAAGAGAGACAATCTCAAGACCCAAATTTCTATACTCAGACCTCGTCGGGGACATGCACTGAAAAAAAAATGATCAAGAGCAGCCTGCTCTGATACCACTGATCCAGATTATTTTCGGCACAAAATGAGAGCGAAGATATAATAAATAAATGTATAGAGATATCTCGGATATCCAATAATATAACATAAATGTATCAGAGATGAAACCATAAACACATAGATACAATAATACACAATTTTCTATTAATGAGTGAAAATGTACAAAGACTGTAAAAATACAGAGTGAAAGACTCGCTATAATGGTGGCAGCTTATCTCTGAGAAGAGATGTGACGAATACTCACATCCGTGAGAAGATGATTTTACAATGAGGCTCCAAAGGAATTTTTATCATAAATAAAATCCAAAACCCTAACCCCAGAAGATGAAAAGCCAACAATTTTGTGGATCCCGTTTTGGGTAGTTTGGTGTATCAACTTCCCGGGGGCGTAACTTTGGCATACGATCTCCGTTTGGGGCGCACAATAGCTCGTTGTAAAGGAATAGTAGAGGAGATTCATTTTGGGGGCTCAATAAAAGACTTGAACTATCATTGAGAATCCAAATCCCGAAAAACCTTCATTTAGGCCCTCAAAATGGCCCCGAAAGTTAAAAACTGCTAAAAATAGTAAATTGCCAAAATTGCCAGAAAATTGTTTTGAGCGAGTTGGAAAAGGTGGGTGGACACTGATATCCACCTAGATCAATCCTCCCTCCTTAGGAAGTGATGGTATCCATTTCTTTGAGTGCCCAGGGGAGAGGGAAAAGAGTTGTTGAATCTGCATCTTGATGAGTTGCTTGCCTTCTTGGAGAAGGTGTGTTGCTTAGATTTTTGAAGGTTTTCATGAACCTGTGGCTGGAAGGGTTGGACCCTTTTAACTAGTCTGGCTACATGAGTTGACTATGTGAAGAAGGAATATTTTCACTTTGCTGCAGTCTTATCGACCTGCTTCTGTTGGATAAAAGGTGCTTGGTCCAAGGTTGTATTGGTTGCAGTATCCTTTCGTTCACCTTTTGAATAGATTGTGAAGAAGCTAAATTTTGTAGTATGAGATACTACCTTGCGAAACTATTTAGGTGGGGTAGTGGTCGGAACCACCTCTGGTATCCTGCGGAGATGACCCCCCAGAGTAACAATGACACTATGGGGTCGAGACTCATAGCTAACATGGAGCTTCCACATATATGGTTGGCCCAAGAGAACATCACATACATCCAGCGGGGAAACAACAGATAATACCTCATCCTTGAAGGGCTGGATACCGTATGACAATCGACATTGTTGGATGACATAGAGATCTTGTCCCTAGTGAAGCCACCCAATGTTGTATGGCTATGGGTGTGGTGTTGTTGGCAATCCAAACTGTTTGACGACCTCTGCTGAGATGAGGTTCTTTTAGCTTCTGCTATCAACAATAAAACTCAGCGGAGTCCCCTTCAGCCACATCTATGAATGAAAAAGGTGCTCCCCCTCTTCAGGATCTATTGGTTCTTCTGGTTGAATTGCTGCGGTCACGACAATAGTAGTGGGGTCTGCGTTGATGATCTGTCTTCCATCAGTATTTTCTGAATCAGGTTTTGGCTCCTTGTCTTTGATTTCAACCACCAATGATTGTTTTGAGCAACATTCATCGGTGTTGTGACAGGGGATTTTGTGGAAATCACACCATTTTATGGTGTCCTTCGTCTTCCCGTGACCCTTCTTTTCCTGTGGCTTGGACTAGTTTTCAGGAGATTGTTTGTTAGGGACGTCTTTATCATACTTTGGTTGTTGCAAATTTGCAGACCCGAACTCCCGTTTGTTTTGGTGCTTAAATTTCTGCTCGATTTTAACAACATATCGATAAGCAACACCAAATGATGAGATGTCCAGAAAATCCATTTCAGTTTAGATGTATCTGTGTAGAGCCCCATAGTATTTCAGAACCAAATGTCATTCAGAGTATTTGATACCCAACTTGGTGCACAAGGTATGGAAGGTATTGGTGAACTCCAGAACTCCTTGGGCCCTCTCTTGCTGTAGTGTGGTCCATCTCATATACTGGTCCTCATAGTCGCCAACAGGGTAATAATGTTCTTTTACCGCGTCCACAAAAAAATCCCAAGTGGGATCGACCTCATATATTCCAAACTCTTCTATGGAACTTTGCTCCCAGTAAGTTCCCACCAATGTTTGACATAGGGGAGATATTTAAGGAGTGCGAAGGTGATCTTTTCCCTATCGAAAAAATGGTGAATAGAGAAATAACCTCCTAGAAGAGTTAACCATTTGTCTAGGGCATCCACATCTATCTGACCTTCAAATACGGGAATATCAAAATTAACATGTACCTTGAAAACAGAGGTGATTCCAAAGTGGTTGTTTGATGAGGATGTGCCTATTTCTATCGACAGGCGTTGAAGGATGTGGGAAATTTCTCCATCATTTCGTCCCTTTGTTGCGTGAGAGATTGCTCAAACAACATATTGATAGAATCATCTGCTCCATCATTTTTCTTTTCTTCTGCCATGGAGGGTTTCTTGGGAGTGCGAGAGAAATTGTCTTCAAGAGAGACAAAATTGAGACCCAACGTTCTATACTCAGACCTCGTCGGGGACATGCACTGAAAAAAATGATCAAGAGCAGCTTGCTCTAATACCACTAATCCAGATTATTTACGACACAAAATGAGAGCGAAGATATAATAAATAAATGTACAGAGATATCTCGGATATCCAATAATATAACATAAATGTATCAGAGATGAAACCATAAACACAAAGATAAAATGATACATAATTTTCTATTAATGAGCGAAAATGTACAAAGACTGTAAAAATACAGAGTGAAAGACTCACTAAAATGGTGGCAACTTATCTCTGAGAAGAGATGTGAAGGCTACTCGCATTCGTGAGAAGATGATTTTAAAATGAGGCTCCAAAGGCCTTTTTATCATAAATAAAATCCAAAACCCTAACCCTGGAAGATGAAAAGCCAACAATTTTGTGAACCCCGTTTTGGGTAGTTTGGTGTATCAACTTCCCGGGGTTGTAACTTTGGCATACGATCTCCGTTTGGGGTGCACAATAGCTAGTTGGAAAGGTATCATCGAGGATATTCATTTTGGGGGATCAATCAGAACCTTAAGCTATCATTGAGAAGCTCGATCCCAAAAAACATTCATTTAGGCCCTCAAAATGGCATCGGAAGTTAAAAACTGCTAAAAATAGTAAATTGCCAAAATTGCCAGAAAACCGTTTTGAGCAAGTTGGAAAAGGTGGGTGGCCACCGATATCCACCTAGATCACTTACTCATCCAAATTTGGAGACACATGTGGAAGAGGTAGGATTTGAATACTGACACCCAAAAATGATCGTAAACATTTTTAGGAAGTCCATCGAGATATACGACTTCCAACTTACTACAGAACGACTTGAGGATTTGGGATGCACATTGAAGGAAGTTTGATTGGTCATGCGATACTTACACACGAAGCACAATTAAGACATGATATATTCTAATATCCTTTTTGGCAGCTATTGGGTACACTCTTCCTGCTAAATGAAGAAGACAGAGACATGCTACTGGAAGAAAGCAACACGAATGGTGATGCATAATGGAGGTGTCATCGAAAGACTCAAGAAGGGAAGTTGCAAGATGATAGATGTGTTGTGGAGGTGACTTTCCAAATTTGGACAAGGGGAAGGACCTTTTCCAAAACCAAAGAGGTTCGACTAATTGAGATGAATAAGTAGAGACTGTAGTGGACGACTGAACAAGACTAAGAGGTGTTGGATAGGATGACGATGAGCCAGACAAAAAAGGGTTTGATAGATACGAAGACGTGCATTCTCTAGTGAAGAACACAAAAATTGGACTGATCACCTAACCAGTTCATAACTTGAGATGATCCAATGTACATGACACACAAACAACATAATCAAAGTATCGAAGCCATCATGGGTCAAGAGAAACCAACACTTGGGAACACTTTGAAGAATTTCCTAAGGAAAAATTTCCTTGACGACAAGAGTTGAGGAGACAGTATTCATTGAGTGGTGACAAGGTTTGGAGATGGGGTAGAGAAACCATATATATTAATGGATGTATCTAGCAACAAGAAAAACTTCAAGTGGGGGAGGATGTAAGGTCTCCCAGAACACCCACTGAGCAGGTGCACTCTTTGGGAAGACTTGGGGAAGAGTCGAATAAGAGAAATCTAAGGGGCATGCAATCTATTGAGAAATAAAAGATGTGTGGTTATGAGCAAGAGAACCTTGGGTGCATGATGGTGACGTGTGGAACTAAGGGGGAAAAACATTACTTTCCTTATAATTATTGATGAAGACTTGGGTTGCATTTGGGTAAGGGTGGGGAAACTTGGGAGCATGCCCAAGAAGTGGATCCCTCTAAGCTCAGCAACATGGGCACAACGAGGAGGTTGGATTACCCCATCAACATGCCCATAAGGAATCACAGTGATTGTCATGAGATGACACACAGGGTAAGGGGTACATGCCCAAGGATGGAGTGCACCCATCAAAGAGACATGATAATTCATGGGGGTGCGGGTTTGTTTGGGCACATTGGGTCGACAGAAGGGCACAAAAATGTGTTTGAGTGTGGGTTTGCTAAGGGGCGTGACACTCCGAAAAGACATGATGTTTCACATTGGTGACTCTTCGAGTTCCTATAAGACAACAAGAGTGTACAAACCAAGAAGAGAATATTTGGCAAGAGATTTGGAGAGGGAAAGTCTGAGGAAAGGGAGAATTGAGGCATAAATACCAACATGGAAGACAAGTAGCTAAGGGTGGGATTATCTAGGATATTTTGGGGAAGTCTAGAAATAAAGGTTTTTTGGAGGCATGTGCGAGGTAGAGCCGAAATCTATGTTATCTTGGTGAAAGTCTACGAACATGAAGGGACAACAAGTCTACGGTTGAGGGTATGTTTGAGGTTCACCGTAGGAGGTTGTGAAGATGATTGCAATAGAGAGTCTTGGTGTGAAGAATCTGTGTATGAGTGTCTTGGTGAGGTGAGGCAAGTCATGTGACTCTTCCCATGTTGTAAACCGAGCTCGTATTGCTCATGTTGTAACCATTTTGCAATAACAAAGACTTAGTCAAGTGTTAGGCACGGTTTGTGCCACCCACACTATTTATATGTATGTCTTTTGTTTTTTTTACAAAATTTCTCTTGGTTTCTCATATTCATGGATGCATGCTTATATATGACTAACTTTTAAATTTTTAACAATTGTCTAAGTATACAAGAGTTGCACTAGAGTAGGAGTGCGACTTTTTGGTAGCCTAGAACAAAGTATACATATGCTCTAGGTGAAGAGGTGTAGTCTGCACGAAGTATTCTTGGTGTGCCAAGAAACCAAGTAAGAACCATCGTGGTGTTGGACACCCTTGGGGGGTGAAAAATCACAAGATCTGAACATGCAACCTGCGAGGTCATGACACCTGCATGGATATTCATTACACAAAACTTTTGCATCATGCACCCATATCCTGTATGAAAAACTTATGCATCACACAACCACATCCAGTACACACAAATTTTATGTCGCACTCCAATATCCAACACACATAAATTTTATACCACACACCAATATTTAGCATGTAAATTTATACATCGTGCACCCATATCCAGTGCACACAAATTCTGCATTGCACTCCCACATCTTGTGTGCACAAATTTTATATTGCACACCAATATTCAACATGCACAACTTTTATACTGCACACCAATATTTAGTGTGCACTACTTCTGTGTTGTACACCCATATCCAATGCACACAACTTCTGCATTGCACACCCATATCCAATGTGCACAAATTTTATGTTGCACACTAATATATAGCGTGCACAACTTTTATACCATGCACCAATATTCAATGCACATAGATTTTATATTGCGCAAAAATATTCTATGCACATAGCTTTTATATTGTGCAACAATATTCAACATGCACAAATTTTATACTGTGCAACAATATTTAGCGCACGTAAGTCTTTTCTTCGCTTAGCTATTTTTTCCATATTTCCAACTCGCGACCATCGTGAAAATGCTTGAATCACCTATCTAATCTAATTAAGTTGCTTAGAAGTCGAAATGACCTCTCCATAAAAACCATTCCGAGTGCAGATCCAACTTGAATTACTTAGAAATTCAGGGATTTCACTCAAACTTTACTGTTTTCCCCAAATTTGACACATCTCAAATGTTGATATGAAGAATTTACCAACTTTATGTTGATATTTGACTCATACAAGCTTGGTGTTGAACCACAAAGCTTTGATACCACTCTATAATGTACCTAGCCCCAGTTTGGGTCATGCCAGTTCTAAAACAACCTAATAAAATTTCTGATACCAAACTATAACAATTCGAAGTCCTCATTGAGACAAACCGTGTGAGGAAAAATCCTTGTACCATGTGTGGAAACTATTTCCCAACATGCGGTAATTCAAGCCCCGCGTCGAAATCCCATTACCGTTACTACTAAAATTGACTAGCAGATACATTTAAATGTGAAATTTACGAACATTATGACATTCAATCTTGCAACAATCCATGCTAATTAGAAAAATGTAAACGCAAGTACTTAAAAATGAAAAACGACAACTAAACATGCTTAGAAACATAACTAGATATTTACATGCATCGATTTACTCACAACATGCATCAATAACCAAAATATCTCACATTAAAAAGGAAAACAACTATATCAACATTTTGTTGATTAAGGTTGGTTGTCATTGATGTCAACCCTTGAAGGAAGCCCCATAGAACAAAGGTTTGGGTAATGGACCCAATATTGTTTCATGTAAATATGACGCATTATTGTTTTGTCATGGTTGATAAGAAGTAAATATGGATGAACTCCAAAGTGGTCCCCTTATGGTGAAAGCCCTCACAGGAAGATGCTTTGCGGAGTAAGAAAACCCATGATTAATTGTGGAATAATGAGATGAAGGACAATGAATTTGTCAGAGAAAATATCCTATATGGATAGTGCTTGTCATGCCATTTCTGGTGGTATGTGGAACGTCACATAACTCCTCACGGTTACAAAGTTATGGCCATGAGAAGTTGGAGACCCCAGGTTTGGGTAATGGACCCAAGTTTGTTTGATGGGTAACGGTATGGGTTATGATATATTTTTAGATAATACTATTCTATATGGATAGTACATGTCATTCCATTTCTTTTGGTATGTGTAACGTCACATAACTCGTCACGGTTTGAGAGTTATGGCCTTACGAAGTTGGAGGACCCTCATATGTCATCTAGAAGCCCCAAAAGGTCAAAGTAGTCAAAGTGGTTTAAGAGATTTTAAAAGGTAAATAATAAAGTGAAGTAATGATTGTATCATAATTCAAAGTGAATACAAAATAAATTATTTCAATAATAAATTTAATGGAGAAATTAGAAGTGGGTTAACCCTAAAATAAGGAAAGTGGGGCCAAGTGACCTAGAAGATGTTTTTAAGGAAACTACTTGGAGAGTATAAATAAGAGGCAAGGCTCTCTCATTTTAGATACACTTGAGAATATTAAATATCTATAGGTGTATGAGGTAAACAAGGATATCTAAGCCTAAATTATGAGGGAAGGTGAAGAAAGGAAGGCCGAAATACTAGGAAGGATAAATTCTTTTGATGGTGCTTTCTAAGGTATATTATTTACAGGTCATCTCACCATTTTCGCTATAATTTTTTTTCTATAATGATTCAGAAATTGAAATTTCTATGCCATTGATAAAACATATCCAAGTATATGTGGTAAAAAATTCACCTTGTGGGTCGATGTATTTTGGGAGTTACACTCCGTGGAAAATAGGGTTTCTGGCTAGTCCCAAAACTAGTCAAAACAGGTGTTTCGGGTAAAAACATCATAACTTATTCATAACAGATCCAATTTCAGTGAGACCAAATGTGTTGGTTATGGTACATTCTTTAGTATTCTTTGTAACATTTTCAGATCATTTAAAAAAATATTTTGTGCGGGGAACTCTCTAGAAGGTCGCTCTCTAGAATAAGCCAAAATTCAGCAAGGCATGCCATTTTGGATATAACTAATTTTCTGAGAGGTTCCAAGTAGTAACACTTGGAGGAATTGCATAAAAAACACTGAAGATTTTTTTTTATCATTTTCAGATCTTTATACATTACAGGTACAAAGTTATGATTACTTCAAGTTAGGGTTGTTGACTAATCCAAAACTAGGCATGTGAGACTAAAGAAAAGTTTGATGAAAATGCTAGTCTCTTGTTGTTAAAGTTAAGG
>ML808584.1:187974-198511 GCA_009831015.1 Picea engelmannii | reverse complement strand
CTCCCGATTTGGGTTTCCACGTAAAACACTGGTGTACTATGTATGTGTATGATTGTTCATTTGTTCATTGCTTATTTACTCTATAGTTATTGGATGATAATGCTTCATTGATATAACACTTGGATTATATGGTTAAAAAGGATTAAATTGCTCTATTACTAATTCACCCCCCTCTCAGTAATCCAACACATTTAACATACACAAGTACAACCAATAAGGACACTTATCTTATAAAATATGCAAATCCCTGTAGAGGATATACATTCCTCCCAACCATATACTTGTTGTTCAATTTCTCTACAACAAGTCACCCCCAAGCTGGGGCTATGAATCCAAAAGAGACGGTGGTACCTAAGGCTAGCTAATGTCCCCCTCTCAGTAGTCAATTTCCCATAGCTAATTCTAGTCTACTAGCTCTCTTCCCCACAACCTACATAACCCAAGGGATGGGACCCCCCTTCACTGCTCAAAGTCCCTCAAGCCTTCCCACATAGGTTGGATAGGAAATATCTCTTCTTGGACCTCAAGAATTCTACAGTTTCCAAAGGAATTCATACAACATCAAAACATTTTTTTCTCTTGAAAATTTTCGCACAAAATGTTGTTCAGAGGCCTACAACATCTTTTTACATGTAATTACAGCTCCCAATAGCTACCAAACATGCCCACTATGGATTCCTTTTAGATTCAACACTCCCCCACTCTCTTGCTATCCAAAAATATGCATGTAAAAACTGCTCTATATGCAAAAATGTGAATGTGTGTTTTCTCTCTTCCCATATGAATTCCTCTCTTTCTCTTGTTTTATTGACTTTCATTCTTCCCCAAGCTAATTGTACTCAACCCCCATGCTCTCAATAACTATGGGACGTAACTCTCACACCCACCCTCTTACATGAATTCAATGATTGGGCTGTAGAACACTCAACCATAAAATGAGAGGTTCATAGTAAGGATAATTTAGAAAGAAATGGTTTGGGTTTAATGGACATGGGTTGTTGATCAAACCAACTACACTAAGAGGGGGGGTGAATTAGTGTGTGGACTTTTATAACTTTTCTTCTTTCAAGTTATCTGTTAAAACATAATTGTACACATTAAGAACAATCAAATCATAATCATAATGAACACAAGAGATACCAGATGTCTTTATAAGATTTTGTATAATATATACGTGTGTGTGTGTGTGTGTGTGTGTGTGTGACTATAGTAATGGGGGTTTTCCCAACACCAACTATTTTGTATCAACACCAACTGAAGTAAGGAGCACCAACTCCTAGGAGAGCACCAACTCTCAAGCAAGACCCATCTTGCTGATAGAATGCAATCTATCCAACTAGAGTTCATATAGTAGTTCAACCAACTCTAGTAGCAATGATCCATTTATTGAATCAAATCTATCTCATGATCAGAGGTATACCACAAATTCTCATTAACGCACTTCATCTTCTCTATGAAATTCGCACCTTCTTCACTTCATCTTCTCTTTTATATTCCCACCTTATTCACTTCATCTTCTCTCTGATATTTGCATCTTTCTATGTCAAAGAATCATCATTATAGAAATCACCAACCTCAGGTGCAGATACACCTCTTCCCCACTCTCAACATGTCTCTCAAGTGAACCAATCATGGTTGTGTTAGCGCTGGAAGTCGCTCCTGGATTGCTTGCAGAAGCAGATCCCAACGCCCATCAGTTTAATGTCACGATTTGTTTATAAAGGGGTGATCAAATGGAGATAAAGACTCGAGGAGATATTACTCTAACTCAGGGACTGGGTCTGGTACGTAAGTAACAAAGGAGGTCTCGACCAAACTTCAGCCAGTGGGTTGATTAAAAGATGAACAGGTGGAAGACTTAGTAAGAAAGGTGAACAAACTACTTTGGGCAACAGGCTTTGACAGTTTGCAGACGAAAGACTTTGAATGCAAGATCCGCTTGGTTCAGGGTCTCAAGAAACTGAAAGGGGACTTGACTGGATCCTCCAATTCCAAGTCACTCAGCACTGGGAAAAATCACAAGAACTGATTAGAGACAACACAACTATTACAGTGATCCGTTACAACATCATCCTATAATAGCTACAGCTCGACTGGATCCTCCAATTCCGAGTTGCTCTAACAAAGTATAACAAAGATGTAAAAGAAACTGGCATTCATAAGGCAAGAAGTCTCAAAAGTTCATACATAACCAGAGTATCAGTGCTTCATTAAAGCTTTACAACCCGGGAGCTTCGCTCTACCATCGATTCCTACAAAAATGGTGAAAACGCCTACATATACTCAAACAAAACACAGCAGCGAAAACAAGATACTGCATTAATAACATTGCGTCTGCATGTCTTCTGACAGTCTGCGCATGCAGATTGGATGATCGTGCACCTATGACAGACGCCATCTTAACTGCGCGTGGCTCCAGTAAGGGGAGTAGCTGAGCCATTAAGTGCCGAGCTAGAGTGTTCAGACTTTCCTCGGCTAGTCGAGGACTCGTGCATGGCTTCTCTGGAAAAATGGGCACACAGGACCCCCTTGAGTAGACCACTTGCCAGACCCTCCATACCTTGTAATTAATGATTGAAGCAAGGCCTCAACCACCCTCTCTTTTCTTCATTCATTCCTGGAAGCTACCGGGAATTAAATCACGTTGAATTGGCGTCTGAAGAATGCAGTTCCCCCTCTCTTGAATCTTAATTCGGTGCCTCTGGCTTCCCTGTACAGCCCCTTCTGCTCCCTAGAGTGACCACGGGCTATGACCCTTCGCCTATCTACCAGAGTGCTGTCGGCGCTTCGGGGTTTGCGGGTGAGAAAGGAACATGACCTTTCTCCTTCAAAATCACGATGGGCGGAATGCCGGGAGGGCCTAACGGTTGCCACGCGCTCCCCACGAGATGAACGACTGAGATGCTTTTTGGCGCTTTGGGACCTGAGTGGAAAAATGATAAACAATAGCGCCCCTCTTCCAGGCTTGTTCTTTTACGACCAGGCGCCAAAACCACGGGCTCGATTCTGGGTGCTATCGGCATTTCAGGGTTCGGGGTTTCGAGAAGTGAAGGGACGAGGAGCGCTTACCCCTCGAACTCTCGAATGCCAACGTGACACGGATGTGTGCCGCGTTTCCTTCAGACGAACGACCCAGATATCATTCGTTATTGTAAAGAGGGCTGCCCCATTTACAGGCTCGCTTGACGTGACCTGGTGCTAATACCGCGAGCTCAACTCGAAAGGTGCTTCAGAACTTCACTGATCGGAAATTTCAAAAGAAATGAGCTAACACCACCTTGTTTCCCGAAACACCGATCTCCGATAGGCCGACTGGCTGCCACCTGTCCCGATCAGATCAGACGATCCAGATTTTCTTTGAACCATTGGCGCTGCCCTTTGTGCTAAACCCTGGGCAACTTGACAGCCCCAAAAACCCGATGACCATCGATTAACTTTGTAGGCTGGATCTCGGTTGCCGACAACAAAATTTTCTCGCTCGCTTGACTCGCAACCGGAAAGTTGGGTCCTTCCGCTGTTGTACCTGGGTGTTTCGTGTGCAACCTACATTCCTGGGTTCTCTCGAGCCCAGGACAAGAATTATCACTAACATTAGGCTCCATGGGGGATAGAGTCATCCCTGTGATGCTCTAAGAACTCATTCCGTAGCTTCAGTGCCTTGTCGTTGGTCTATGGAGTCAGGCTCAAAATATCCTGCTATTGAAAATACAAGCTGAAAAATAAAAGCAACAAAATAAAGCTACGTGCTCAAAGGAGCTTATTTATATACAGTCCTAATGCTAATAAAATATTTTACATGGGCTAGGTGAAAGAAAACTTCCACCATAGCCATCCAAGCAGCTTCCTGGATAGAAGCTCCTTCCTTCTGTCAATGATCATCAGCAGATGGTGTAGCCGTGAGAGAAAAATGGTTACACTCATCAACTCCTCCTTACAGGCTGGAGTTGAGATGAAATAGGGCAGATCCAAGGCATAGGAGAAATGCCACTCCATGTATTTGCTGACAGGGTCATCGAATGAGTGGCCATTTCCAAGGAATTGGCGAAATATAGCCTCTTCTGCTACACAGTTGTTCACACATGGCCGAATGTCTCTGATAACCACAGGTGGGTGAATAACTGAAGTAGGCCCGCTGATCTCAGGTGGTGGCTGCTCACTGACTGGCTCTGAACGAAGGGCAGACTGCCCCTCTGGTTCTTTTTCCTCTTCTTGTTGGCTCTCCTCCAGGTCTGATTCATATTCATCATAAATAGGGACCATGGGGTGATTCTGCTTGCTGACTGGCTCTTCAGTATGTTTATAATGATCAAATGTAGGATAAGCTTGTTGCTCATCATCACTATAATATACATCAAAAAGGGGGTGTCCTTCATTGATATGATTCTCCTCCATAACAGTGATCCCGTAAAAAATTTCCGTTTTAGGGATAGTGGGACCTGTTCTGGCTGCTCATACATAATCTTTTTCTCTTTAATCCCAGGTAAAAATATATCGTGAGAAACCCCCTGGAGGAAAAGAGAAGAATCCTCTTCCACAACTAACCCCTCTTTTAAAAAGAGAGGGTCTTCGTTATCATGAGCAGAGCTTCTAGGAACATCTGCTTCAACCCGATATCCAGGTGAGTCATCTACCATGGACCACATTTGCTCTATAAACTCACAATTTCCACAAGAGGCATGTTGATTGTTATGAATATCTAAAAGAATAGAGGCATCTGATATAATGTCAGATGCTTTCGTTCTAGGGCTAACACAATTAATATCATTCAACACCTCTATATTTTCCTGGCAAATGCTTTCCTCCACAGTAAAATCTTCATCATGGACCTGGTCTTCAGGGCCAGCAGAGGCTTCATGAAGCGAAGAAAACTCCTCACAACAGTTTTCATATAAACAATCAGCTGGAAAATAATCTTTACAAAACGAATTGAAAGCTATATGAAAACCTATTAAAGAGCGGATGCTTGCAGTGGGAAGAGACCGACACCATTCAAGAGAAGCTCCCTTCAATGAATACCTGAAAAGATTAATCTGGGCATCTTCATGCATGATATTAAGTCGATGAATAACCTCATGAAAGTCCAGTAAATGCTCAGCTGGTACCTCCCAACTCTTTGCATGAAATTTAGGGAGGAAATTTTCCCATATGTCTCTATCACGAAGTGCATTAGGAAAACCAACTATTTGAGAAAAGTCACAGAAAGCAAACCTTTTAGCTAAGATTTTCTCCATATCGAACCAGTGGAGTTGCCAATCGATCCTCGAATCATGGATTCGCCAGGTGAAAGATGCGCAGCTTCAAATATGCCTGGTCCTTGTTCACCATCAAAGGCCAGATCTTAACGTTGTCGTTACCCCAGGAAGCTTCTCAGACTGAGAAAGCAGCTGCTGAAACCTTCTCGAGAAAGCTCCTTAGGGTCAACTTTCAGGTGTGCTAACAGTAGTCACAGCTGAAACAATGATGTGGAAACAATGGATTCGCCACAGTGGAGTCGCCAGGTGCACAGTAACAATCTTTAAGGGCTCTGATGTATGATGCACCTTCATAATCAGAGGCTCAATGTCGTTCTGCCCAGGGAAAATCTTCAACTTCGTCCCTGACAACGGTGCCAGAAATGTTAGCGCTGGAAGTCGCTCCTGGATTGCTTGCAGAAGCAGAGCCCAACGCCCATCAGTTTAATGTCACGATTTGTTTATAAAGGGGTGATCAAATGGAGATAAAGACTCAAGGAGATATTACTCTAACTCAGGGACTGGGTCTGGTACGTAAGTAACAAAGGAGGTCTCGACCTAACTTCATCCAGTGGGTTGATTAAAAGATGAACAGGTGGAAGACTTAGTAAGAAAGGTGAACAAACTACTTTGGGCAACAGGATTCGGCAGTTTGCAGAAGAAAGACTCTGAATGCAAGATCCGCTTGGTTCAGGGTCTCAAGAAACTAAAAGGGGACTTGACTGGATCCTCCAATTCCAAGTCACTCAGCGCTGGGAAAAATCACAAGAAATGATTAGAGACAGTGCAACTATTATAGTGATCCATTACAACATCATCTTATAATAGCTACAACTCAACTGGATCCTCCAATTCCGAGTTGCTCTAACACAGTATAACAAAGATGTAAAAGAAACTGGCATTCATAAGGCAATAAGTCTCAAAATTTCATACATAACCAGAGTATCAGTGCTTCATTAAAGCTTTACAACCCGGGAGCTTCGCTCTACCATCGATCCCTACAAAAATGGCGAAAATGCCTACATATACTAAAAAAAAAACACAACAGCGAAAACAAGATACTGCATTAATAACATTGCTTCTGCATGTCTTCTGACAGTCTGCGCATGCAGACTGGACGATCGTGCACCTATGACAGACGCCATCTTAACTGTGCGTGGCTCCAGCAAGGGGAGTAGCTGAGCCATTAAGTGCCGAGCTAGCGTGTTCAGACTTCCTTCGGCTAGTCGAGGACTCGAGCATGGCTTCTCTGGAAAAATGGGCACACAGGACCCCCTTGAGTAGATCGCTTGCCAGACCCTCCATACCTTTCAATTAATGATTGAGGCGAGGCCTCAACCACCCTCTCTTTTCTTCATTCATTCTTGGTAGCTACCGAGAATTAAATCACGTCGAATCGGCGTCTGAAGAATGCAGTCCCCCCTCTCTTGAATCTTAATTCGGTGCCTCTGGCTTCCCTGTATAGCCCCTTCTGCTCCCTAGAGTGACCACGGGCTGTGACGCTTCGCCTATCTACCAGAGTGTTGTCGGCGCTTCGGGGTTCGCGGGTGAGAAAGGAACAGGACCTTTCTCCTTCAAAATCATGATGGGCGGAATGCCGGGAGGGCTTAACGGTTGCCACGCGTTCCCCACGAGATGAATGTCTGAGATGCTTTTTGGCGCTTTGGGACCTGAGTGGCAAAATGATAAACAATAGCGCCCCTCTTCCAGGCTTTTTATTTTACGACTAGGCGCCAAAACCACGGGCCCGATTCTGGGCGCTATTGGCATTTCGGGGTTCAGGTTTTCGAGAAGTGAAGGGATGAGGAGCACTTACCCCTCGAACTCCCGAATGCCGACATGACACGGATGTGTGCCGCGTGTCCTTCAGACGAACGACCCAGATAGTATTCGTTATTGTAAAGAGGGCTGCCCCATTTACAGGCTCGCTTGACGTGACCTGGTGCTAAGACCGCGGGCTCAGCTCGAAAGGTGCTTCAGAACTTTGTTGATCGGCAATTTCAAAAGCAATGAACTAACACCACCTTGTTTCCCGAAACACCGATCTCCGATAGGCCGACTGGCTGCCACCTGTCTCGATCTGATAAGACAATCCAGATTTGCTTTGAACCATTGGCGCTGCCCTTCGTGCTAAACCCCGGTCTACTTGACAGCCCAAAAAACTCGATGACCGTCGATTAACTCTGTAGGCTGGATCTCGGCTGCCGACAGCAAAACTTTGCTCGCTCGCTTGACTCGCAACCGAAAAGTTGGGTCCTTCCGCTGCTGTACCTGGGTGTTTCATGTGCAACCTATAGCCCTGGGTGCTCTCGAGCCCGGGACAAGAATTATCACTAACAATTTGTATTTATACTCATTTATGCTCAAAGATTTTTTAAGTTATTGGGTTGACTTGTGCCACAAGTTACAACTAACTTGTCCATTTACAACAATTTTGGGACCACCAGAGAACATCATTCTGGGTTTTCAACTTTAAATTTGGCATCCCCCGTATCACCGGAAAGGCCACGATGTGTTCTAACCTTCATATTCTTTTAACAACCATATGACGTGTTTTTCATAAATCGATCACAGGTATGGATCGATTTCCTTTGTCTTTGCGGATGTTGCAATTGTTGGTGGATCAACCATAACTTTCGATCTCTTGATCGAGGAGATCTGACGATCCTGACTAATTGTGGAAGTGGAATCAACGTGATGTTTAATCCTCCCTTCATGCTCCACAATCAATCCATGCCCTTGATTTGACACCTGTCCATCCTACGGTCATGAATTAATCTTTAGTTGAGTGGACGATTCTTGTTTACTTTGGAACTTTGTTTTTCGGGAGTCCGGTCTTTGCAATATTCCAATTCTCCCGAAGTGCATTTTTTCGAAGTGTTAATCGTTAGTTGACATGTGTCCATAAACTTCAACGGTTCAGATGTATTTCAGAGCTTCGGTACTCCGGGACTTCGGGGGTTCATAAGTCTAGGTAATTGTTGTTCTAATTTCCTCTGGAGTGTGTTTCGTCGAAGTGCGTATGCTATATCGGACGGCCAATATTCAATCCTCCATTTAGATGTACGATCCATGATTATCATAGGCCTTTCAAGTAAATCGTCGGTTAGGACTTGATCAACAGTTGAATGGATGGTTCTTGTTCATTTCGGGAGGTCGGGACTCTGGGGCTTCGGGGGTTCGGATAATCACTGCTCCAATTTCCTCCGGAGTGATCACCTGTCGAATAAGTCATAAAGTGGTGGAGACCGCTTGCTGCCGATTAATAGCTTTGCTTATGCTATCCTTCCACTGTACATGATCAATGATTGTGAATGCTCCTGAAGGATATTAGATCCACGAACAATGTTGAATTCGGCCTTTGGTGCTTCAGGTAGTTGTTGGTGGTAAAACCTCTGAAGACCATACACCCGGAGTGACATATCCACTGATGTCACTGTTGACATGGCACTGCCTGAGTGGCTTCCACATGTCACCTAGATTTGTGGCTTACGTATGCCTAAAGTACCTATGGGACCTTCACACTTGTCACCACCTTAATGTGCCACATGTCCTTGCCGACGTGGACTATGATGACGTGGGCTGTCAACGTGTGTACCACGTGTCTTACTCCATGACTTCGAAGCTTCGGCCTTTGGGTGAATTTACATGTTCTCAACTCCATTTCGCCGAAGTGGTCAGTGCCGAAGTTGACCATCATCCTGATCCGACGGTCATCATGTATTGTCCACATCTAATGGTCCTCATTCATTTTGGCCTTCGGGACTTCGGGTAATTCAATTTCTCCACTTCCCAATTCTCCCAAAGTGAGATTCCCTGAAGTTTAAACCTCGAGTAACTTGACTTCATCTAATGGTCATTCTTTAAACCAAAAAGGCTTAACACAATCCAACGACTATCGAGAATTTGGCTATTTGGGATCTCGGGCCTTTGGCCTTGCTTATCCTATCCTTCTACTTTCCTCGATCTGACAACCACGATATCTCTCAAAGTGTTTCCTCGGATCATACGGCTTGTGTCTACTTCGGGACATTTGTGGCTTACTCTGTCCTTCCACTAAACTTGATCTGACAGTCGTGGTTCATCCCAAAATGATAATGGATGGTTCCTGTGCGTCATCTCTTCTGAGCTTCTGATCTTCATTCGCTAACCCTCCTGAGCTTTAATCTTTGTATGTTGTCATACTGTTTGACATCAATGACAACACATCAATGATACTTGCATAAATTTATTTGACATGAACTCTGCATACTGTTATACTGTTTGACATCAATGACAACACATTAATGACACTATGTCCAACAAACTCTCCCCCTTGGACCCATTCACTTTCTTGTGGAAACTTATCCCCTAGATCTTCATCTGTATCCATCTATAGCTGGTGATACATTTTATTTATTATTTTTAGTTTACATATGCTTGGCCCTTGGCCATACATTACATTTACAATATACATCACTAGTTGCAGGTTTGAAAATGGGGATGTTACACAAAATCTCTAATGATATTGAAAGTCCATGCTAATCAAGTCAAAAAGAAAAATTGTGATATTCTCCTAGAATCCTAATTATAGCCCTAGGTGTGAGTTCTCATTGAGTGATATTTCTTTAGTTTGTATAAGTATTCATTATGTTGGCCATGTTTTGTTAGTTTCACGAGTGGGCCCCTTCTTGAGGCTTCATAAATTTAGAAGGATTGACCACTATTAATATAGGAATAAAAAGAGGTAGGGTATGATGATTATTGTAATATTTAAAGTTGAAGGTTTGAATAACTTTTGGTTTCAACCTATTTTGTCTTATAATTGATATGAAAGGAGGGGAAATATAGTAGGTGTACACAATATAAGAAAAGATGAAGAAGATAAATTGAGAACACCACTATGTATTCTTATAGGGATAATTTTATGGATGAAAATTTATCTCAAAATGTAGAAACCTTGGCGAATCTTACTAGTCCTTAATATGAAAACTATAAAATGTTTGATGATATTTTTGTAAAAATATTCAAATTTCTAAGGATTTTATATAGTTCATATAAAATTTGGGCTATTTCTAAGGTAAAATAATTTTATTCTATAGAACTTGGACGAATATTTTTTAGAAAAAAATGGAAATTGATGAATCTTTTTTTGGGGAAAAGCATGGAAAATTAACCCATGGGCAAAATTTAGCCCCTAAAATTTTCCTTGGTAATCTATTTAATATTTATTATATGAAGTGACCTTCTTTATATTACTATCTAGATTATAGATTATACTTAGTAATTTTCAAGGGATTTAGTTCATTTAAAACATATGCATATAC
>ML808584.1:170009-187874 GCA_009831015.1 Picea engelmannii | reverse complement strand
ATGTAAATGGGTCTACATAACTAAGTATGCATCAGATGAAAGTGTTGAAAGACACAAGGCTCAGTTAGTTTCCAAAGTATTTTCCCAAGTTGAAGGAATTGACTATAATGAAACCTTTTCCCCCGTAGCCAAAATGAATTCCATCCACCTTGTTCTTTCCCTTGCTACCTCACATAAATGGGAGGTCCATCAGATAGATGTTAAATCCCCCTTCTTGCATGGAGATTTGCAAGAAGAAATCTACATGGAACAACCTCTAGCTATGCCCATAATGAATCTAGCCTTGTTTGTCACCTTAAGAAATCTCTTTATGGTCTTAAGCAAGCTCCCCGAGCTTGGTATTCCAAAATGGACAACTTTCTTATTTCCATTGGATTCTATAGATTCCATTATGATCCTAATGTATATACCAAGAAAGTAGGAAGCCATCTCATAATCCTTATCCTTTATGTTGATGACCTTATCCTTACTGGTAGTGACTCAAAACTTTTAAACCATGTGAAAACCAGCCTTAAGAAGAAATTTGAAATGATAGACTTAAGATTTTTGCACTATTTCCTTGGCCTCCAAGTTTTTCAAACTAATGAAGGAATTTTTATTTCACAATCTAAGTACGATTTTGACCTTATTCATCTCTTTCACATGGACAATTGTAAGAAAACCCCTTCTCCCTTCCAGTCTGGAGTCAATCTTGCTGCCACCTGTACTTCTCCCGAAGTTGATGCCACCTTGTACCATCAGTTAGTTGGTAGCCTCTTATACTTGACTCATACCCATCCTAATCTTTCCTTTGTTATTGGTACTGTTTCCCAGTATATGAAAACACCCCATGAAATCCATTAGAAAACAACTAAAAGGATACTTCGCTATGTTTGTGGTACAATTCAGTTCGAGATACATTACAATTAGGGGGGGTTCCTTTATTGGTTGGTTTCACTGATTCAGATTGGGCTGACAACCTTGATGATCGGAAGTCTACTGCAAGTTATGTTTTCAGCCTTGGTTCAGGACCTATCACTTGGGCCTGTAAGAAACAACAAGCTATTACACTTTCTTCAGTAGAAGCAGATTACTAAGCAGTGGTAAAAACAATTCATGAATCCTTATGGCTTCGACAGATTCTTTCAGAGTTTGGATTCCAGTAGAAACATATGAATAGCCTTTGGTGCGACAATCAGAGTGCCATCAAGCTTGCCAAAGACCCATTTCAACATCAGCGCAACAAACACATTGAGCTACACATGCACTTCATCAGAAAGCTCATTCATGATCAAGTTATTACAATGTTGTTTTTCCCTACAGAGGACCAAGTTGCATACATTTTCACAAAGTCTCTTATAGAAGTGAAGTTTTTCAAACTTCGATCTATGTTCGGAGTTCATGAAGTTTTCATCAAGGAGGGATAGGATCTAATGCCTCCTTCCTTCCCCTATTATGTCACTATTGTAAATCCTTCAATCCTATCCCAAGTTATTCTTAAGAGGGGATGCTAGGATATTTAGATAGTTAGGAGTTAGTTAAGATCTACTTGGTCTAATGTGTTGTTAGGTAAAAGTGTGTTTCTTTAGTATGCATTTGTAGTTAGGAAATCTGACAGTCACGATATGTTTGTGACATAGAGTGATTTGACGGTTCATATTCTCCTCGATCTTAACGACCATTGATTTATGGATTAGCACCCGATTGGTCCATGATCTCTATTTAAAGAGCATGGAGGGTAATTTGTTGATGATCGATTGTGAGAAACTCTCTTGTAAAATCTCTCTGTAATCTTTTTCTTTTGCATTAATAAACTACTCTAAGTGGCCGCATTGGCTGGGGCCATTTGTGTTTCCCCATAAGGGTTTTACCACGTCAAAATATCGGTGTGTTGATCTTTGATCTGGTTGTGTGAGTGGTTATTGAAGGTGTTCATCCTCTATTGGAACACCTATGTTTTTGAACAAGACGTTTATTCCAAATAAGGAGGATCTCACTTGTGCGCCAATGTGGATTCATCTATACTCATTGCCATAAGATTTTTAAGATGAGGAAACCTTGGAAAACATTAATAATACCATTGATTCCTTTGTGAAAATGTTAGAGGTAACCAAATAGGGAATATATACATCCTATGCTCACATTTTTGTATACATGAATGTCTCGGATATGATTCATGATTCTATATGCTTGATCTATCAAGACATAGAGTGGATTCAAACCATCGACTGTGAGCACATCCCCTTTAGATGTCACAAATTCCATGGGAACAAGCATATATTTTGGGAGTGTCCCCTCAATGTCCCACCTGAACCTATGAAACCTAAAGAATCTAAGGATCTCGAGTGTTTCATGAAAATACACAAAAAGGAGAGATCTAGAAGAAAATCCATTATTTATGAACCGCATAAAGGAGTGTCGACCAACAATAGATTCAAAATTTTCAATTAAGAAGAAAAACTAGACAACAACCCAAAATGATGATTTACTTATGATCTAGGGAGTATAACCTAAGTTTTGGGCTACTGAATGTGGAGAGTGGATAACAAATATGGTTGAATATCCTTGTGGACTCATAGCCTCATCTTGGTAATGACTTGTTGTTGAGAGAAAATGAACAACAAGCCTTTGGCTAGGAGCAATGTCCTTCGTATGCAACCAGTTGGTTAATTTATAAATATATAATTTCTATGTTGTTTTTATTATGATTATTATGTTTTGTAAATGTTAATTTGGTTGTTGTTATGTTTCTTTTGTTTGCATGCATTCATGGAAATTTTTATTATGCCATTAGTTTCATAAGTAAATCATCATGTTGTTTTGCTGTAATTTTATGAGCTCGCTTCCCCTTGGTTATTTTATATGCATGGGGCATTTTTTATTTTCATTTCAGCAAGGAGTTACATTACAATATGGTATTATAGATCAAGGTTCAACAATGAGCTTGTATGGGCCAAGAACTAGCACAAATTGGGAAAATTCATTGTTACAGATTTCGATCTGTGGAGAAAGTGTGGAAAAATAATGAACTAGAGTGAATTCCCCAAATGTATGTGTGGATTCAAGTTTGTTTTCCTCAAAACCGTCTAAGAGAAAATTTATGGCATCAATTTTCTAGTTGTAGAGTTAAAATCCATATTGTACATTCAAATTCTATGTTTTCATGGGGACTGTGAAGTTTAGTGAAGTGACAACCTAGGTTCTTTCGACCTCAAGAACCAACGGTTGATATTCATCTATGAATTCCGAAAAGGGAATTTCTGACGGTATTTCAAAAAGAAATATTCAGAAAAATATTGAGGCGTGGCATGAGGTTATGTTTGAAGGGAGAACCTTGATGGCATAAGATTGAATAATCGAGATCCGTTGATCGATGTCGCTCTCAGCCATTAGATCTTGTGGATGATTTTTTTTTAAAGACTCATTCAAGATGAAGTGTGGAGGTAACTTAACCTTCTGATGAAGGGATTTTGAAAGACCATGGCTAAGCGATATGTGGCATCCTGTTATTGGTTTCAGAGGGATTGTTCCTAATGGTTTTTAGAAGGATTATTTATGATGGGATTTATAAGGATTGTTTTCGATGTTTTTTGGAAAGGATGTTCTCAATGAATAAGCTTGATAGAGTGGGCAAGATAATCTATTAAACTTCAGAATTTTGGAATATCATAAGCATGTAAAGTTTCCATTTTGATGGAGGAATATCGATAGAAAAAGGTCTATAATGTTCGAAATTCGGATTTCAAAAGGATCTATGATCGTAGGGAAAGTTATTCTTCCTGATGGGAAAAATCTGTGAGAAAAAAACCCAATAGGCTTGTGGAATATTTGGTTGAGGGTTGATGGTAGAGATCGAAGAGTGATGACATGTACATGACCTTTACTTCCACCTGTTCTTACAATATGCCAAAATTCTTATGGAGATAAGGTCACTACCTATTGGACGAAAAGTCAATGAAATTGAGAAATTTCCTTGAATCATGATCACTATGTATTTACTAGATCAATTAATCCTTACATCACTATTTATCATAAAATAGATTCATAAGATGCACTTAAAAGCACTAATCATTGTAATTTAAAGAAGAAAAATCATTGAAAGAAGTATGTGAAATAAAAAATTTGTTCAAAGAAATACGTGGAATAAAAATAATGCTAAAAATGAAAGTATAGATTTACATAAAAAAGTACTATGTTCTACATAAATCTATTGAAATCTATAACAAAAATTCTAAATATAGGAAATGTAGTGAAGGGAAGGTTCCTATGTACTTTGCTTAAGTGGGCCTTACTCAAGGAAATTCCTGGAACCATTAGAAACTCTTAGAGACATAACAATTCAGTAATCCTTGCTTTCTCTTATTTGGAAAATGTCATAGAAACAAGATGAAAAATATGTGTCTCTCCTTGATGATTAGAACTAGATATAACAACAACAATTGCAAAGTGAAATAATAACTTTACTACCCTACTCTATCATCTAAGTCTCTATTTATACCTAAAGTGATGCAAATATTCCTAACAAACTAACTCACTCAACGAAGTCCTTGATTGGTGCATGTTGTCCCTCGATTTCCTATTCCTTATCATTCATGATTCAACCAGAATTATTTCCCTCCTTTACTATTTTGAGTCCCAATATTTTGAAGGAGGTCAAATTGTTTAGGGAATTTATTGCTACCTTCAAATGCTAGTAATCCTGAAAGCCATGAGGGGACAAAATACCTTAGATTTCTCACCCACTCAGCTGATTGTTATGTGTTGAATGATTGACAAGGACTAATGGCATGAGTGATCTAGGAGGATCTTGGTGGCCACCCACCTATTCCAACTGTCTCAAAACAATCTTTTGACAATTTAGTATTTTTAGCAGTTTTTTCAGGTCCCAAACTTCGAGGGCCATTTTGAGGGCCTAAACATCATTTTTTCACGATAGTGAACCTCAAAGATAGCCAAAGGCTTTGATTGAGCCCCCAAAATTAATCTCCTCATTCATATCTTTCCAACGATCTATCGTGTTCCCTAAACAAAGATCGTATGCAAAAATTATGACCCCGAGAATTTGATGTGCTAACTTAGCCCAACGGGGCCCACATGACTTTTGGCGCTTCATCTCCTAGTGTTAGGTTTTTGGATGCCTGGGGTTTTGGAATTCATGTTTATTGTCAAAAGGCATTTAGAGCCTCATTGTACTCATCTTCTTGTGAATGAGCATAGCCGTCACATCTCTTCTTAGAGATAAGTTGCCACCATTCTAGCAAGCTTGTTTTTAGTCTGCATTTTACAGTTTTTACCATATTTCTTATTTAATATGAGTCAAGTTTTACTGTATCTCTATGATTTTTCACTGTGTCTATGTGTTAATATTATAAATCTGTGGTTTCATTTTGTTCTGCTCATAAATTCAGATTAGTGGTATCAGAGCGATTTGATCATTGTCATTTTTTAAATGCATGTCCCCAACATGGTCATGGTATAGAGAGTTGGGTCTTGAGCTTGTTTCTCTTGAGGAAAATTTCTCTCGCATGTCAAAGAAACCATCCATGGAGGGAGAAAATAAAGATGATGGGACATGAGATCCTTTCAAAATGTTGCTCGAGGAATCCCTTGAGCGAAAAGGAATGAGATGATGGATAACTTTGCACAAATCCTTCAACAATTGCCGACAAGCGATGCATCCACCTCAAGCGGAGGTGCCTTCCCCTTCAAGGTATAGATCAATTTTGATATTCCTATATTTGAAGGTAAAATAGATGTGTATTCCATAGATAAATGGTTAAACCTTATAGAAGGGTATTTTTCTATCCACAACTTTTTCGATAGAGAAAATATTACATTTGCACTCCTCAAGGCCGTCCTCCATGTCAAATACTGGTGGGATAATTTATGTGAGAAAAAGGAAATAGAGGGATCCACATTATTTACAGTTGCACCCACTTGGGGTTCTTTTAGGGATGTTATTAAGGAAAAATGCTACCCTGTTGGAAGTTATAACGACTTCTATACAAGATGGACCGCACTGCGGCAGGAAAGACACCAAACATTGCCAGAGTTCACCAATGTCTTCCATACATTGTGCACCAAGATGGGTATCAAAGATTCTAAGCGACATATGGTGCTCAAGTAGAACAATGGTTTGCATAGATACATAAAAAAAAATGGAGTTCTTGAACATCTCATCATTGGGCGTGGCCTATCGATATGTTGTTAAAATCAAGTAGAATCTTAAACAAAAGACATAGCAGTTTGGGTCTGGGAATTCCTCACAACAGAAGAAAGGAAAGGGCAGGGCCAACCCACAAAAAAAAGGATAGAGAAAGGATGGGAAACCTCATGACAACCATTCCAAGCCGCAAGCAATGAAGGATAATGGGAAGACGAAGAAAGATACTGGGAAGTGGTGCGACTTCCAGAAGAGCCCCTGGAATAACACTGTTGATTGTCACTCAAAGAAGTCATTGGTGGCTAAGGTAAAAGCCTTTGAATCAGATGCGGGTTCCAATTCTAAGTTAGAACCATAAAAGGGGATATGGATCATTGACATGCAACCCAGTGGCACCATTTCTACAAACAAGATCCATCCTAGTGAATTTGATGAGTTAGAGGAAGGTGAGCACATATTTCATTCACAGATGTGGGTGAAAGGCACTCCGTTGCACTTCAACTTTGATAGCGATAGACAAAAGAACCTTATCTCAACAAAGGTCATCAAGAGGCTAGCCCTTCCGACAATGATGCACTCGTAGCCCTACACCATCAGATGGCTCCATCAAGGAAGCGATCTTTGCATCAGCCAACAGTGTCGCATGTCGTACGACATCAAGCCATTCAATGATGAGTTATTGTTTGATGTTTCTCCCCTTGAAGTTTGTGATGTTCATTTGGGCCAACATTATTTATGGAAATGTCATGTTGTATATGAGTCTATGCCTCACAATTTTAGTATTACTTTGAACATGAAATTGTATAGGATACCCGAGGTAGTCCCACCTAGTGTTATTTCCTTGATCTCTCATTTCTTAGACCGAGAAGTTTTTATTCCTCGTGATTCACTCTCAGAGTGAGTAAAAGGTTGCAACCACATCCATGGCCTCTACGTCCAACCTCTCCATGCAATAGAAGAAAGTGGATAAGGTCATGGGAAAATACAAAGACATCTTCTCATCACCTACTTGGGTACCTCTGCACTGTCAGGTCAAGCATCCCATTGATCTGACCCTAGGCTCACCGCTACCTAATGGAACATTCTATCACTACTCTCTGCTAGAAAATGAGGATATCAAGCATTAGATCCAAGAACTTCTCCACAAGGGGCACATTCGACCCAACTCATCACCTTATGGAAGACCAATCGTGCTAGTGCAGAAGAAAGATGGGACCTTGCGACTTTGCATTGATTATCCGGCTCTAAATAAAATCACATTAATGAATAGGTACCCGATTCCCTAAATCGATGATCTTCTTGATCAACTAAAGGGGGCCTAATACTTCAATAATATTGATATGAATTATGGCTACCATCAGGTCCCAATAGAGCAGAAAGATGTATGGAAAACCTCCTTCAAGACAAAATAAGGTCTTTTTGAATGGTTGGTCATGCCCTTTGGTTTGACAAATGCCCCAACAACTTTCATGAGGATGATGGACAATATATTTTGTCCTTTCACTAATTATTTTTTGGTGGCGTATCTGGATGAAATCCTCATCTACAACATGACTTGGGCATAACACTTGCATCATATTCAACAGGTTCTTCACACTCTACGACAACACAAGCTATATGCCAACTTGGAAAAAAGCTCCTTCGGCATGGATATGGTCCATTAACTAGAATACATTGTTGATGCGCATGGTGTGCATGTTGATCCAACCAAGATCCAAGTCATTCATGATTGGCCAACCCCAACCACGCTCACTGAGCTTCAGAGCATCTTATGCCTTGCCAATTTTTATTGTAGGTTCGTGTTGGGATTCTCCCATATTGCATGGGCCTTGATCCAAATAACCAGGGGTGGTGGTAAGGAAAAAATTGTGTGGGGTCTGTCCCAATAGAAAGCGTTCGATAATATGAAGAAATGCTTGTGCTCAACCCCAGTGCTTTCATTACCTGATCTGCAACAACCCTTTGAGATCGAGACAGATGCTTCTAACTATGTTGTAGGCACAATCCTCACTTAGCATGGCCACCCCATTTCCTATCATAGTGAGACACTATTAGATGTCATTCGTAAGTACCCTACATATGACAAATAAACATACTCCATTGTGTAATCCTGCCACCAGTGGAGGCATTACATTCTTAGGAACAATAAAATCATCCACACTGATCATAATTTGATGTATTTCATGCAGACACAAGGTAAATTGTATAATGACCACCATCATAAGTAGTCCACATATTTGCATAAGTTCCACCTCAACATCAAGTATAAAATAGGAAGTACCAATCGAGTCGCTAATTGCTTCAGTCAACCTCCAGTCTCAGCACTCACCACAGTTCTAGACTCTTGCGACCATGAGACCTCTAGATGGAGCCACCTCTATGAGATAGATCCTGACTTCGCCAACACCTACTAGATGTTGGGTGCAAACACAACTGTCACTAACTTCCATCTTCAGGATTGGATGTTGCGCCATCTGGGCCATATCTATGTTCCATCAAGTGAACGAGAAAATATTATTTGGGGATCCCACTATAGTCGGGTGGCAGGACACTTCAGTGTGGAAAATACAATAGTAGCAGTGTTTCAACGACATTTCTATTGGCTGAAACTTTGACAATATGTCAAAAACTATATTTGGTCCCACACTGTCTACATTATTTACAAATCGACCACTAAGAAACAAGGTCTGTACACTTCTCTTCCTAATCCTGATAGGCCCTAGGAATCCCTCTCAATGGACAACATGTCGGGCCTTCTATTCACCAAGCGGGGAAATGACTATGTTTTTGTGGTTGTTGATCGCTTTTCCAAGATGGCGATTTTGGTTGCCTAGAAGAAGAGCATCATAATGAAGGCCACCGCCAAGCTCTTCTTTGAAGGAGTGTGGGTACACTTTGTGATCCCATAAACCATTATCTCAGATCGGGACAATAGATTCCTTAGCAGAGTCTGGTCGAGCCTATAGTCACTACTCAACACCAAGCTCACCAAGTCCACTTCCTTCCACCCCCAGATGGATGGCCAAACCGAGGTCGTCAACCAGATGATCATGCACATCCCGTGCATGTACACTTCCAAGAACCCATGCACCTAGGATGAGATTCTTCCCTATGTTCATCACAACTACAATAGAGCCATACATAGCTCAATCGACCACATCCCCTTTCAGGCGAGGTTGGGATTTCAACCATTGGGTCCCATGGATGTTGCACTACCCCTTGCAGCCACCTAGGAAGACTTGTTGCAAGCTCCAACTGAAGCTGACAAATCCACCCAGTTCATTGAGAAGATATAGAACATCCTCCAATAGATTCAAGATATTTTACAGAAGTCCAATGCCAAGTACAAGTAGTGCCCTGATTGAAACTAGGTGCCACACCAATTTTAGGTGGGGGACAAAGTTTGGTTGCACTTGCAGAAAGAACACCTTACATGACCTCATAGAAAGATTTGTCCACTCCATTATGGAATTTACACCATCAACAAGGTTGTGGGTGACAATGATTTTGAGCTCAACATTTCCCCCTTCCTTGGCTTGCACCTAGTGTTCAATGTGGACCTCCTTCAACCCTATTTTCCACCATTATTGGACACCTCGGAGATCACAGAACAATTGACACCAATAGAGCTCAACCTTGACTGCATGGAATAGGAATCCACTGATCATATTTTGGACACACGGGTCAAGGGCACTCACGAGAAGAGGATCCATCTTTATCGGGTTGTCAAAGAAGGACAACTCCTGGACCAAGGCAAGTGGCTCACCTGGGGCCAAATTCAATAGAAATTTCCTCATCTAATGGGGGAACTCAATACAATGAAGACTATTTGTTCCTAAGGGTGGAGGATTGATCCAATATGATCTCGGTGGCCACCAACCCATTCCAACTGGATCAAAATAGTCTTTTGGCAATTTACTATTTTTAGTAGTTTTTCGAGTCCCAAACTTCCGAGGCCATTTTGAGGGCCTAAACATCATTTTTTCATGATCATGAAACTCAAGGATGGTTAAAGGCTTTGATTGAGCCCCCAAAATGAATCTCCTCATCGATACCTTTCCAACAAGCTATATTGTGCCCTAAATAGAGATGGTATGCAAAAATTACGACCCATGAAGTTGATGTACTAACTTACCCCACTGGGGCCCACATGACTTTTGGCACTTCATCTTCTAGGGTTAGGTTTTTGGATGTATAGGGTTTTGGAATTCATGTTTATTGTAAAAATTCCTTCATAGCCTCAATTTATTCATCTTCATGTGAATTAGCATAGTCGTTACATCTCTTCTCATAGATAATCTGCCATCATTCTAGCAAGCTTGTTTTCAGTCTATATTTTACAATTTTCAGCATATTTCTTATTTAATAGAAGTCAATTTTACTGTATCTCTATTATTTTCCATTGTGTCTCTATGTTAATATTATAAATATGTGGTTTCATTTCATTCCGATCATAAATCCAGATCAATGAGGGTTGATGATGTGGGAAATCCCACTCAAGCTTATTTCTACTCAAGAAAGTATGAATACTAAAATCTCTTACTAATTTTTATTGAGATCAATACTTTCTTTTATAGCTTTACATAAGAAAAATTACTGAACATACTAAAGAGTGAAAATCTCTCTAGATCCTACAATCTAGGATCTAATAAAAATGTAAGGGATAGCTTGAGAAAAGATCTCGTCTTTTCTGTAAAGATCTCAACTATCCATTAAGACTATGAAACCGAAAAGGATTTGTCACTCTCACACTCATATTAGTTTCCTATTAAAAATATAAATGAGAAATACATGAGAAAAATATAAGACTATATAAGCTCAATATATGTAAAATCAAACTATGTACTAAACATTTAATCCCTATCATTCCTCCCAACAATAGAAGCATTCGAATCGAATGCTTTTAGGAGAGAGGGAAAATGTTGTTGTAGTTGATGTTGAGAAATCTAAAGAGTCTCATGCAGAAGCTAACCCTATTTAGCAACAAGGTAGCAAGTACTGGATCCGTGATGAGTTTGGAGAGTCTTCTACTTGAAAATTTGATCTGCAACAAGAGGAAGCTAAAAATCTAAAACATTATGGCTAGTTAGAATCTATGTGTTCAATGTTGATTCTTGATATGTGTTGATAGCATCATGGATGCTCAACTGGTTGGGATGGAAAATAGTAGGAACTTGAAGGGAATATTTAGGTGATGATTGATGTCAGATGAGGTAATGAACCAATGAAAAGATACTACTAAATTTGAACTTCCAGGTAAGGAGAGAACTTTGTAACAGATGAGAAAATTTGAAGTGGACACAATTTCCTCATGAGGTGGTGTCTTGAGGAAATCGAGGCTCATTAGAAAGATGAGAAAATGTTGAAGGAGGAGGTGTACAAAATTCCTTTAAAATTGTTCAATCAACTTGATGCTACAAATTTGGACCATGATATGGATAGGGCCACCAGACAAAATTTAAATAATTCTTTTTAGGAGTAGCCTACTATGGTAGTTCTAGTGTACTATGAATAATATATTTGGTGTTATCCTTATGGAATATATAGGTGTTGTTGAATGCATCATATTGGGCCTTTCTAACATATTGATAAGATCTACCAAGAAAGAGATGACAACAATCCATATTTGTCATATCACAAGTGACTTTGTCCACAAATTTAGGACCAAAAGAAAATGAGATAGTGCATGTGTATGTAATCAAGGAAGAGGTTCCATGATCCTTCCATCCAAGTTCATAAGGATGAGGATGAGGGTCCACTGGTAAATGAAATTTATAAACAATGGATCTAGAAATCAAATTCTCTTTTGAGCCATTGTCGAGGATGCAAGTAGTGGAGAAATCATGGGAGAGATGAACATGTGTGATGAATAAAATATATCATTTTGTCCGACAAGTGACATGTTGCAGCAAGGTGACTCTATTGAGATGATCGTTCAACTCATCATAAATCATTTCTTCACCAGAAGCCTCTACATGAGCATTGTTGTCTTCCTCAATGAGAGATTGTACAATTATATTTTTCTTCCTCAAATCAAGACATTTGGAATTATCATGTCCTTGTTTCTTAGAATATTGGAAAAACCTAGTGGAAGAAAAAGAAGGAAGAGGAGGAAAAGATAATGATCCTGATGTAGTAGCTGAAGGTGCAGTTTTGTAAGCTATAGATATAAAAGTATACATTGATCTAGAAATTTTTCTTCGTCCAATTGTGCATGATTTAAAGCAACATCATTGGTCGTGATGTCCATGTACTTCATCTCTTGATATAAATTTTCTTGTAATCCACTTTTAAATTTAAGGAAAACCTTTTTAACTAGATCAATAATGATGAGAATAATTCACAACTGATTGAACTAATGGTTGTACTCTTTTATAGGCATGTTGAAATATTGATGTAGGAAAACACACTTAATGTTCATATCTTGTTTTTATATGAAATGATATAATGAAAGACTAAGGGCTTCCATAAGATTGGTTTAGGTGGTGATGAGATTTTTATTCATTGCACGTTCTACAACCAAAATCTTGGAAAGGCCCATGAGTTTCAACTTGGAAAATGGAACCTTCTCATCGTCAAGAATCAAATTATAATCAAACTATGTGTCTATTTCAAGAATCTAGAAAAGGGATCCATTATAAATGGGTACTTCACATTTGGCACGCTGAAGAGATGGCTTACTGATAGAGTGTAACACCCTGTTTCCCCCAGCTTGTAAATATAACTGGACTGGCCAAGAACTGTGGAAAACTCATAAATGTGAATATGTGATGTAAATGGACCTTGAGGAAAAGGTCAATGAATGTGAATAACATTTTGAATATTATTGCAGGACTGCTGAGAGGGGATGTGCAGAAAAAGAGACCATGATGGCGGTGGAGGGAACCTGGAAAGGTGGCGTTAACTTCCACCGAGCACTAATACCATATTTGGACTCCACTGGCCCGGAGAACCAAAAGTGGCTCGCTGGCCCTGAATTTAATGCCTTGCAGATTGGTAGGTTGATGCCTTAATGAGGGATGGGGAGGTGAACCGCCTATCCGTAGAGCCATCAGGCCTGATCAGCGCAAGGGAAATCGTGCCACACGCAACCTCACAAGAGGATAAGGCGTGGGGTAGAAGCGATTGCGAAGGGCAGACGCGAGGGGAACTCTGGCATCATGCAGAGTGAGTGATAGCAGAGAGGAAGGATTGCAACCTTTGGTCCTGGTCACTGGCAGACAGAGAGACGCAGTCTCACAACATCGTGGTCTCAGCTCGGGGGTGGCTAGTGGTAAATCCACTGGGAGTCGCTACGCCTATGGTTGGGTGGAAACGAGCACCCCTCTCAGCAATTGCACTCACTTTTGGTGTTATTTCTGATAAGTGTTTTACTTATTGTATATTGAAATTCATATACTGACATATATGCTCATAGAACTGTGAAAATTGTGAACGATTACAGTCTAAGAATGTCTGTGCAGTATTTTGATAAGAAATAATAGACATATTCTTATAACAGAAGAAACCACGTATGAATTATGTTGATGAATGAATTTAATTATGCATAAGTTGAACCAAGTCAGGCTTCCAGCCCATTCTCGGGAAGTTGTTTACCCTTATTTGTCTCCAGGGATGCCCCGGATTAGATATCTTCACAGAGATTCCCCCCCTTGGAAATTTTTACCAAGAACCTAGAAAATGGACTTGAATGAGCAAGTCTTAATAGCCCTGTACGAGGAGAAATGACTCTCCTAAAATCCCAAAGTAGCAGAGTAGGGATAAGTATCGATCGACGGACGAGACCCCGTCGGAAGACCCATAGTCATTCACGACCATTAGTTTTACGAAAGAAATAAGGGCATTACATACCTTTCCCCCTTTTCCTCTATCTTCGTGAATAGCAAGGAAATCAGAATCGTAGACCCCCAAGGTCCATGAGAACATCTGGACCGTTGATTTTTCCACATCCATGAAGTAGTGGGAGAATGCATGATGTGGGACAGATCTGTGCCGTTAGATTTTAGCCAAAAAAATCCGACAGCCGTTGGATCCGTCAAGAGATGCATGAGGGTTAAGCCCTCGTGAACAGGAGGTTGAAAGTCCCGACGAGAGGCGTGGCCATCGGGATATCGACATTCGTGAAATCGGGAGTCACGATGACATGAGGTCGGGGATTTTCATAGTGAAAATCCCAGAATCAATATGAGCCGTCCATCATAAAAGGACATGTGGACAAGATCGGGAGCCCATCAACATTTCGGGGATCGAAGGGACAAGTTGCCGGAGTATTTTGGCAGTGAAAACTCTGAAATCACGAGAAGTGATCAGGACCGTCCATCTTAGGAGGACGCATGGCGACAATCGGAGCATGCGGTCAAAGTCCTGAAAGGAAAAGTCATCCATCGGGAAATCGGGAATCCCGTGGACAAGAAGTCCATACACTTCGAAGTTGCGAAGTCTGGAATCCCGACGAAGTGAAAAGCACCCATTGTAGGGCCAGTTTTCCTTATTTTGGCATATCGGGATTCGATGGATCGCAAATTGTGAGGATGAGTACATTTCAACATTGAAAACCCTGAAATCGCGAGGAGCTATCAGTACCATCCATCTTAAGAGGATAGGTGGTAGAGATCCAGGAATCTCGTGAACTCAGAGGTTCACAGTGTTAGAACCCAAAGGTTGGGTGCTCCAAGTCGCGAGTAGCGAAGTGCTGAGAGCCGAGCTGAGAGAACATGTGGCAGGACCACAAGGTGGGGACCGCATGGTTGACAGGTGGACATGCGTTGCCTGGAGAACGGAGTCAATGCTCTATTGACTTCTCATGTCTCGGGGATTCGTGGGATAAGAGCCTGAGAGCTCAACCCTTGGACTTGCAAAGTCCCGAGTAGAGAGAACGCGAGAAGGATAATACATATCGCTTCTCGGGGGTTCGTGAAGGAGAGGTGCCTAGGTTTGACGCTACAACTTGCGAAGTGGCGAGTTGCGAGAAGTGTCAAAGAGAAGTCCCGAAGGAAATCTGAACCGTCAGATCGGGGGAGGCGTACAACCGTTGATCTCCTTTGGAGGGAAACTTGGGGGACTTCATGAATTTTGGGGATTTGAATGGGAAAGGAAGAAGTCATGCATCGCGATTTCCCGAATCGCGAAGGGCTGGCAAAGTCTTTGCTGAGGGTCACGAAATGTGGTCACGATGAGAAGACCCAAATAGGGATCTTGTATTCGCTAGCCCTATCGGGGTTCGGCGTTTCGCTATGTCGGGGTTTGCAGAGTCGAAAGACTCAACACTTTGGTAGCGCTAAACCACGAAGAGAAAAAGGATGCCATAATTTTTCGGTCTTTGGTCGTAACCCACGATCACAGGGAGGAGAATAGGGAAGAACTAGCCTGCGCTAGGCCCCCGTAAGACTTCGGGGATTCTGTCCCTTGAGGAAAAGAAAGAATTTTATTATACCATAGTGGGTGTGTGACAAATTGGTATCAGAGCATGATTACAACACTCAGCCTGATTGGGCTCATGAACGAGTTGCGCATAAGCTCTGTTCAAAGCACTCCTACGAGGAGTAACCCCCTAACTTAACTCTCTTTCCCAGGATTAAAACCTGGAAACGAGAACCCGACTGTGTATGCGTGTGAAAGAGTTATAAATTATGTGTAAATTATAAAAATATATTTAACTCTTGACTGATAACCAGCATTTGTCTTTTCACTCAAGTGGATGATCAATCGCGGGAATCTACAGACGCAGAGTATGGTGACTCACCAAGAGGTGGGAGAAGGCTCCCACAACAGAGACGAAGAATCTGACGAAAGAAGAGCAATAGGAAACCCTCCATACCTAGCCAAGACTGTGAGGAGTCTCATGGTTGAACTGCAAAGATGCAAGGCCGACAATGAAAGGATGATGAAAGAACAAGAAAAGTAAACCGAAATTAATGCAGTTTTATTGCAGAGCTTATTCGACCTACAGCGACAAATGCAGCAGGAAATTGAGATGAAAAATCATGGTCGTGTCAGTGGCCACACTGAGAGAAGCACCTCAAGAAAGGTCCACCCCAGAGGTAAAGGACCAGTGCCAGACGATTCCACCGAGAAGGAAGCTGGTGATTCAGAAGGCTCTTCCAGCAGCAGGACCAGTTCCTATTCTCGAAGAAAACAAAAGAAACGAAAGACTTCCAAGGGTCATAAATTTGAGGAATTCAGAAAGGCCAAACCTCCCTCCTTCGACGAAGAGATAAAGAAGGGAGAGGAAGCTGAGGCCTGGCTACTTGGACTGAAGAAATATTTCAGAGTCCATGATTTTTCAGAGAATTTGAAGGCCCGAGTGGCCACTTTCAATCTGAACAGAAAGGCTTCCATTTGGTGGGAAGATCTTAAGAACATAAAAGGGGTCCGTGAGGAGGACCCGTCTTGGAAACAGTTTGAAAAGTACTTCTGGAAGAAGTATTTGTCGGAAAGATATTTCGACGAGAAGGCTAAATAGTTTTATGAACTCAAACTGGGGAAACTCACTATAGAGGAATATGTCAATAAATTCCTCCACTTATTGAGATATGTACCCTACATAAAAGCAGAGAAGGCGAAGGTGCAACGCTTCATCAGTGGGCTGCCCAAGGAATACTGGAACCGAATCGAATTCGACGAGCCAAGGACCTTAGAAGACACTATTCGAAAAGAAACATATTGTCATGAACAATATGGACATCGGGCAGAGTCTCGTGAAAACTGGAAACAAAAGAATGGTTCGAGATTTTAGAAAAAGGGGAGCAAATCCTTAGGATTTAAAAACTACAAGAAGAACACCAGAATGAACTATCCAACCTGGAGTGTACTCCAACAAAACTTTCCATCATCAGACGGAAATAAAACTTCTGGACCTGTACCAGTGAAGACTGATAACCCAAAGAGAGAACCTCTGAAATGCTGGGGTTGCAGAGAAGAGCATCTCCTGAGAGACTGTCCACACCGACAACAGAACAGTCGAAAAATTTATAACATTCAGGAAGCTACCACAGTCAATGATGTGGCGATGAGTGTTCCATAGATTTATGCAGCCTTGGATAATAACCAAGTTGACCACCAAGCTCCAGTGGTGGAAATAGAAGGTATGATTTTCAACCATCTAGTGTTTGTTTTGATTGACCCGGGTTCAAATTTGAGTTAAATAGCCCCTAGAGCTATTGAAAAGTGTAAACTACAGCCACAGAAGAAAACCAAGCCATGGTTGGCACAGTTAGCCACTGGCACCAAAAGAAAGGTAGTAGAGGTCATACCAGCCTGCCAATTAATGTTGGGTGAATTCCCCACCCAAGCAACCCTTAATGTATTACCCCTGGGATCATACGACCTGTTGATTGGTATGGACTGGCTGGCCGCCCATAAATCCAAACTGGACTGTTACCATAAAACCTTAGAATGTGTGAGCAAATAAGGAAAAAGAATAACCCCCCAAGGGATCCGAAAACCGGTCTCGGTGAGACAAATATCAACCCTGCAAATGAGAAAGTATTGTTGAAAGGGATGTCCCCTATATGCAATACAGGTGCTGAAAACAATTGAAGATGCTAAACCAAGCCCTTAATGTATTACCCCTGGGATCACATGACCTGTTGATTGGTATGGACTGGCTGGCCGCCCATAAAGCCAAACTGGACTGTTACCATAAAACCTTAGAATGTGTGAGCAAAGAAGGAAAAAGGATAACCCTCCAAGGGATCCGAAAACCGGTCTCGGTGAGACAAATA
>ML808584.1:114990-144067 GCA_009831015.1 Picea engelmannii | reverse complement strand
CACCAGAAAAACACCACCTCGGACCCTCCCCGTTAAAAGAATAAAGGTCGAGGGGGGGGGTTGATATTGGATGTAGACTGTAGATCTGAGCACACCATGCTCAACCATTGATCTCTACGTGCTCCTTAGCACAACATGCCAAAATTGTCAAGTCATCAAAAAATTAGGATAAAAACCAAATGTGGGTCACGCTAAGACCCCTTTCCTACATTTATTTACCAAGGGGTTATTTCCTAAGGGAAAAAATACCATTTTATAAAAAACTTGTGCTAACACCAAGGACGTTCTACCTAACCGTAGAAAATATTGTTCCAAATCTCAACAACAGTGTCACCTCCAAGCCAGGGCTGTGAATCTACAAGGACGGTTCTATAGTATTACTTGGATTCCCAAACCAACCAGCACTCAAGTTCTCACAGGCTTTCCCAACAGTCACAACAATCCAAGTACCCAAATCTCTTCTACTAAGCCTGCACCAACCAAGAGAATGGACCTCCACCCTTCTCTGCCATGCAGTCCCTTAGACATTCCTTCTCCTTCTAGGGCTCCAACGCAACTGGTCCAAAATATCAATGCTGGAACTCTCAGGACTTGCAACTGTGAATAAAGCTGGACACAGGCCAATGTATCTCAGGAATGAAGGCCTCAATTCATGTTTGGATTACACCAACGACCACTATAGCCAACAATACCATGGATACTCTTCGACATTTCATTTCCATTTCCCAAGCCAAGACGCAGATGAGGATGGATCAATGAGTGATAGGTAAGGATGGGATGAATGAATGAGTGAGCAAGTGAATGAATGCATGAACCAGTGAGAAAGTGAATGAATGTATGAATGAGTGAGCAAGTGAATGAATGCATGAACCAATGAGAAAATGGACGAGAGAATAAGCGAATGAAGGAGCGAACGAGAAAATGAGCAAACAAGCAATCAACCAACCCCCCAATAGACCAGGGGAGGGTTTAAGTATTTTGTGGGGAATCAAGAACCTCCTGGCCTCCCCCAAGAAGCTCACATAACTGATCCACTCCCTTAGACAAAAGGGTAATTAAAATAGGAAAAAACATTTATCCCCTCAAGCCCCATCTCTTGTGGAATCATAGTCCCCTATAACTCTTGTCCTTGTCCGTCTAGCAGCCAACAATGTGTTTATTATTAATAATGATCAAAACATTACATTTATTAGGCACTCTAGCCTCTTTTAGTTTTTTGGGCCCTCTGGCCTCTTGAAAATTAACAAAATAAATTATTTAATATGGGGCTCAAAACCTGGGGTGTTACATCACCTCCCCCTTATTTTGGAACTATCCTCAGTGCATATACAAAATAGAGATCAAAATCTCAAAATTTATTCAAAAAGCTGCGGGTACTCTGCCCGCATGGCATCTTCATGCTCCCAGGTAGCATCTTCAGGACCGTAGCAGGTCCACTGAACTTTTACCAACTCTATAACTCGATTCCAAAGCATTTTGACCTTTTTGTCCAATACCCGCACTGGCTGGACCTGAAAGTCTCCCTCTGTCTCTACCTGAATTAAATGCCAATCAATAACATGGTTAGGATCATGTACATATTTCTTTAGCAAAGAGACATGAAATACATTATGCACATTCATGGAAGCAGGCAATACAAGCATGTATGTAATTGGCCCTATTCTATCTAGTATTTCAAATGGACCACAGAACCTAGCTGCCAACTTTGTACAACTACCCAATTTCAAAGAGATTTTCTTGGGCTTTACTTTCAGAAGTACATGCTCTCCTACTTCAAATTCTCTACCTGTCCTATTCTTATTTGCATAAACTTTCTATCTATCCTGAGCTACCTTTAAAGTCTTCTTGATCTTAACCATTTGGTCTTCCATATCCTCGAGAAACTATGGCCCAAGAACCACTCTATCTGCTGGGTTGTCCCAACTCACTGGAGTATTTCATTTCCTACCATACAAGGCTTCAAATGGGATCATTATCAATGAAGCTTGATACCCATTATTATATGCAAACGCAACCAAGTGCAAGTAATCTTCCCACTTAGATGGCTTATCCATCACATACATTCTCAACATATCTTCAATTACTTGGTTGACCCTCTCCGTTTTCCCATCTGACTGTGGATGGTATGCTGTGCTAAAGTTTATATTTGTACCAAATACTGTAAACAATCCCCTCCATAAACTGGAGGTAAGCTTTGTATCTCTGTCCGAAAAAATTGTCCTAGGTATCCCATGCAACCTAGCAATCTCTCTCATGTAAATTTATGCAATATTAGCCATTGTATGGGTTGTTTTTACTGGAACAAAATGAGCTTCCTTTGTTAATTTGTCAACCACTTCCATGATTGAATCATGTTGTCTTGTTGTCCTGGGTAATTTAGTTATGAAATCAATGGTTATCACTTCTTCTATGGGATTGGCAATGGCTGCAATAAACCCACTGGGTGCCTATTCTTAGCCTTCACCTTCTGACATTCCATACATCGAGCGATGTAATCAACAACATCCTTTTTCATTCCTGGCCAAAATAATTGGCTTCTTACTATTGTAATCGTTTTCTAGTAACCGAGATGTCCAACATAAGGAACATCATGCATTTCCTTCAATACCAAATTCCTCAGTTCTCCGGAACTAGGAACATAGATTCTATTCTTATGCATAAGTAATCCATCTTCCTTTACCTCATACTCCTTTATTTTCTGTTGTACATCTCCTTACTGCAAGCTTTCCTTTACCTGTAGGTAATGTTGATCTTTAATAAGATCATCTAAAATTCTTCTCTTCAAGTCTGATTGATGCATACTGACAGCAGTAGCATGCATGAGATGCACTCTTCTACTAAGTGCATCAACAACTTTATTCTCTTTTCCTTTGATATGCTTGATATTGAGGTCATATTCACTTAAAAATTCCAGCCATCTTGTTTTCCTGGCATTCAAGGTTGGCTGTTCAAAAAGATACTTCAGGCCAATGTGGTCTATTCTTAATTCAAATATCTTCCCCATGAGGTAATGCCTCCACATATTCAAGGCATGGACAAAGGAAACAAGCTCCAAGTCATGTGTGGCATAGTTCCTCCCATGTTCCTTAATATTTCTGGAGTCGTCACCAATGACATGTCCATTTTGTGTGAGGAATCCCCCAAGCCATTCCTTACATGCATCTTTATATACCAAAAAACTTTTATTTGGGTCAAAAATATTTAACATAGGTGCACTAGTAAGTAATTCCTTCAACAAATTAAAATTCTCTGCACACTTAGGTGCCCATTCAAATTTAGTTCCCTTCTTTTGCAAATTTTTCAAAGAAGTGATGGGATGAGCAATATTAGAGAAACCTACTATGAACCTTCTGTAGTAACCAACTAATCCCATAAAAGATATGACTTCTGACACATTTCTGGGTGTTGGCCATCCTCTAATGGCTTCAATCTTCTTTGGATCTACTGCTATGCCCTGCTCTGAAATAATGTGTCCCAAGTAATGGATCTACTTTTGATAAAACTAAAACTTACTCAGATTGGAATACAAATGATGTTCTCTCAACACTTTCAATACTAGTCTTAAGTGATGTTCATGGTCCTCTTTAGACTTAGAATATACAAGTATGTCATCCAAGAACACTATGACAAACTTATCCAAATAATTTTTGAATATGCCATTCATTAAGCACATAAAGACAGCTGGTGCATTGGTCAGTCCAAATGGCACCACTACAAATTCATAATGCCCATACCTGGTCCTAAAGGCTGTATTATGAATGTATTCTTCCTTGATTGTTACCTAATGGTATCCTGACCTTAGGTCAATATTTGAAAATATCTTTTCTCCTCTTAGCTGATGAAAGAGGTCATCAATTTTGGGTATAGGATACTTGTTCTTTATAGTATACTTATTCAGTTGTCGAAAGTCAATACACAACCTCAAGGTTCCATCCTTGTTTTTGACAAAGAGTACTGGTGATCCCCAAGCTGAAACACTTGGACGTATGTACCCTTTCTTCAACAATTCCTCCAACTTCATTTGTAATTATTTTAACTCTGGTGTGCTCATTCTGTAAGGTGTTTTTGACATCAAGGAAACTTCTGGCACTAAATCAATAGAGAAATCTATCTCCCTTTTTGGTGGAAACCCTGGTATTTCTTGGAATACATCCTCTAATTCTTGTAGTATCGAGAAATCTTCAAGGCTTGGTCCCTTTGTCTTTTCTGGCTCCTCCACATGGGATGTATACAACTGACATATTTTCCTAAAACATCTCTTCAGCTGTAAGGATGAAATCTCCCTTATAGAGATGGGTCTTGGAACTCCTTTCACAGTGCTCTGTTTTCCATCTCCATCAAGACATGTAAATGTCTTGCCATGACAATCTAGGACAACATGATGCTTGTCTAACCAATCCATTCCAATTAGAATATCATAAGACCCCAATGGTATGATATTTAGATCATCATTTGTATTCACACCATTAAGACTTATGGAACATCCTCTGACCATATCATGGATTCTCCTTTTGGTTCTAGTGGCTAGCTGAACCAAAATTGATTTTCCAAGATTAATTTTCTCCAAATGTTATCTATCCACTATTTTAGGATCAATGTAACAATGACTTTCTCCTGAATCAATTAAAATAGAAACAGACTGATTTATGATCTTACCTTCCACCTCGATCATATTGGACTGGTACTCTGCTTTTTGATCATCTAAAGTTGCATAGATTCTTCCCACATCTTCGACTATTGTAGCCTCTTGGACGTTGTGCATAGTATTCACTCTGTCCTTTTTGTGTGGGAAATCCTTGTACAAGTGATCTTCTTTGCATCCCCAACATTGGATAGGTGGTCTTCCCCCTTTTCCCAAGGAGTCTTCTTTCTTGGATTCACCCTTAGTATACTGATCTTCATGATTTATATTAGGCTCATTCCTATTGAAGGGAGGTTTGAACCCTTTCCTCCTCTGATCAGACTTCTCCTTCTTCTTATCCTTCCAAGATTTTTGCAGGGATTCTCTTCCCTGGCCTTGCTCATACATGTATTTATCCTTCCTGATGGCCTCAGTCAAGGTCTTGGGCTCATCATACCTAATATTTTCTTTATAAAAGGATGACAATCCACTCAAAAACCTTTGTATATTTACCTTTTCATCATTTATAAACCCAACATATTTTAACAATCCCAAAAACTTATTCTCATATTCTGCCATAGTCATGCTTCCTAGCCCGAGTTCAAAGAACTCCTACATTTTCTTGCCATAGAAATGCTCTAAGAGGTACTCCTTCTAGAATTACTTCTTGAATTGCTTCCAAGTGATCCTATTCTCATTAATATGTTCAACTTGCTTCAGTTGATCCCTCCACATTGCAACTTTCCCGTGTAAATGGTAGGTGGCAATTAAGGCATCTAGATTTGATGAATAGTTATGCAATTGAAAATATCTCTTGATTCCAAGAAACCATACTTCATCATTGTCCTCCCTTTCTCTTTCACCATCAAAGGATGGTGGCTTGAGCTTTCTCAGATCTCCTTGCAAATTTTCCACCTTGTGTCTCCTTCTTTGGTGCCTAACAGGAGACACCTATGGAAAACTTACATAATCTTCTGATGCATAAAAATTTCTTGCTGAGTAAGGAGGTGACTGGTGTCTATGAGTTCTACTAGCACTTCTTGAATGACCAGATCTTCCACGATCATCTCTTATTTCATGACACATTCCTTCTTCCTCTTGCTTTGATCCATTCTTGGATTGACTTTGCAGCTGATTTAAGCTCTGAAGCACTTGAGAATTTATCTGACTTTTCTCCCTCATCAACCTCTCATTGTCTTCCTTGTAGCTTTGCACTTCTATTTTCATGCTTCTTACAGTTTCTAGCAATGTTTCTTTCTCCCCTTGGCCCTTGCGTCTGTTAGATTTTGTCTCTGCATTGCCAATTCTGGTATTCTAGCCTTCGGCCTCATTATCATGGCTGGAGGCTCCCTCACATTCTTCCATTTCTTCAATACACATTCTGAGCTAATGTGTTTAAACCCCTTATTATGCAAAATGTGCAAGATACCATTTTGTTATAATTAAGCATATGATAAATAAAATTTTCCAAACCATGTTACATGTCCCTTTTCTTCTCAATTCATGAAGAACATATATGTATCAATCTGCATCATATAACACTTCCATGTTATCCCTTAGACGATATAGAATTCAATTCTACACATGAACTCCCTTCAAACCACTTCCCCAGGTGACCATGGCTCGAAACCACGACCAAATCCTTCCCGGCACTTTCTGTGTTAGAAATTACTATATCGGAGATCGTGTGGTTGAAAATCGATCGAGGGCTGAGATCGACAGTCAACAGTAATTGAGGGTTGAAAACGTTCTCTCTCTTTATCAGAGAGCTCTGTCCCCGCAATATGAAAATTTCTCACCCAAATCTCCTTTAAATAGTGGTCGTTGATCCCTTGTCCCGATGAGATCAACGATGCTGGAAAATAGCGGGCTGCGAACTAGAACATCCGTTAATTTTTCCTCCTCTCCCCGCAATGGTCCCCCACCATTGATTTTCCATTCACAGATCGATGACTATCTGCAGGTCCTTCTTCCTTAGCACCCTGTTCCAAGATCACATTGATAGGCGCTAGATCCTTCCTCACCTGTTAACTTAGGCTGTGACCCAGGGATTACCCTCCTGGGTGCTTCACAACTTCAGAACCTTCATCCAGGACCAAATCAATAGTCCTCATCCTCATTCATGATTAAAAATCGAGATCCGCTTCGGGATTCCGCACTTCGGGAGTTTGACACTTTCGACCTTTGCTTTCCCCTGGAGTACTCCATACCTGAAGTTATAGATCAAGCACCACACTTCCACCTCAAATCAACGGCTCTAGTCCACTTTGAGACTTCATCCTTTGAAAGTTTCAACTTCCCCCGCTTGCTTCCTCCTGAAACACTTTCACCCGAAGTTCATGATCTTTCAAAGCATGTCCTCCCACAGATTGACAACTATGAATCACTTTGATTCTTTGGGCTTCGAGAGTTTCAAACTCTCCACCTTCACTTTCTCCTGGATTGCTTTCACCCGAAGTCAACAATCCATCGATGTGTGTCTCTCACAGATCAACGGTTGTGAATCGCTTTGGCTCTTCAGGCTTTAGGAGTTTCAAAATCTCCTCCTTCACTTTCTCCCAGAGTGCTTTCACCCGAAGTCAAAGATCCATCGATGCGTGTCTCTCATAGATCAACGGTTGTGAATCGATTCGGCTCTTCAGACTTCGGGAATTTTAAACTCTCCACCTTCACTTTCTCCCAGAGTGCTTTCACCCAAATTCGACGATCCCTTGATGCATGTATCTCATAGATAAATAACTATGAATCGATTTGACTCTTCAATCTTTGGGAGTTTCAAACTCTCAGCCTTCAATTTCTTCCGGAGTGCTGATCCTTCGAACCACCGCGAGATCTACGACTCACATTCGTTCGCACGCAGATCTGATGGCCGAGACTTAAACCTACTCAAACTTTTGCTTCACCTTCATTAGATGACCCTTGTTCACCTTCCCTCCAATCCAACGATCCTGGATCTCTCTTGATCCCATAGTGGCGATCACTCCCAAATTTGAAAGGGACGACCATGATCCTTCGATCCCTTACAAAGGATATATGATGTTCTAGCTCCTGTATAGATTCTGCAATGCCATTCCTCCTGATATTTTCAACTTCAAGGTCAGAATTTGATCTCAACCATGAGACTCTGACCAACAAACCTGACCCATATTGGCCCAATGTTTCAAGCAGAAGCTCTGATACCAATCTATAATGTCCTTGACCACCCACAGGCCGAGGTACTCCACCTTCAAGCCCACCTTTGGACTTCTTTCTCTTACCGATACCTTTTTTTTAAATTAATAAGGATTCATAAAAGAAAAGATATAACGACATGCACAACAATAACCAACAAGCATGCATATTCTAAATATTCAATTAAACGATAAATAAATACACAACATAATACATTCATATACAGGTAAATAATACCATAACAAAGAGCACTTATCTTTATAAAAGATCACACTAACTGGCTGTAGACCAAGGACATTCCACCCAACCGTAGAAACTACTATTCCAAATATCAACAACAGTTTCACCCCCAAACCAGGGCTATGAATCCACAAGGATGGTTCCAGAGTGTTACTTGGCTTCCCAAACCATTCAACACTCAATCTCTCACAGGATTTCCCAACACTCACAGAAATCCAAGTACCCATCTCTCTTCTTCCCAACCTACACCACCCAAGAGAATAGACCTCCACCCTTCTCTACCATGTAGTCCCTCAGGAAGTCCTTCTCCTTCCAGGGCTCCAGTGCAACTGGTCCAGAATCTCAATGTTGGAACTCTCAGGATTCGCAGCTGTGAACAAAGATGGATACAGGCCAACAGATCTCAAACATGTAGGCCTCAAGTCATGGATGGATTACACCAACGATCACTACAGCCAACAATACCATGGCTACTCTTCGAAAGTTTGTTTCCCTTTCCCAAGCCAAGACATGGATGAGGATGGATCAATGAGTGATAGGTAAGGACAAGATGAATGAATGAGTGAGAAAGTGGATGAACACATGAACCAATGAGAAATTAAAAGAACGCATGAACCAGTGAGCAAGTGGAGGAGCAAGTAAGCGAATGAAGGAGCGAACGCGAAAATGAGCGAATGAGCAATCAACCAACCCCCCAACAGACCAGGGGTGGGCTTAAGTATTTCGTGGGGAATAAAGAACCTCCTGGCCTCCCCCAAGAAGCTCACGTAACTGATCCACTCCCTTAGACAAAAGCGTAATTAAAATAGGAAATAAACATTTATCCCCTCAAGCCCCCTCTCTTGTGGAATCATAGCCCCCTATAACTCTAGTCCTTGTCCGTCTAGCAGCCAACGATGTGTTTATTATTAATAATGATCAAAACATTACATTTCTTAGGCACTCTAGCCTATTTTAATTTTTTGGGCCCTCTGGCCTCTTGAAAATTAACAAAACACATTATTTAATATGGGGCTCAAAACCTGGGGTGTTACTGCAGGGTTCAAATCTTGCACCTGCAATTGGACCTACGATTCTGTCATTCATCATTGACGAGTAAGTTTCATTCATATTCTTTGTTTACTATTTATTGTTTATAGTTTGCAATTAAGGATGTTTAAGTATTTATTCATCATTCTTATCGTGCAAACTTTCCATAGAGGTTGGCATATCTTTTCCTCCCGCTCTTAAATTTTCCTCCAATTTTTTCCCCAAACTCTGCACCATGTGAATGCCAATGTCGTCTACACAACTCCAGCTGCCATTTTTTCTAGAATTACAAATCCCGGTCCTTTTCCATATGTGACGAAGTGGAAATCTAACTCCTCAATTGAATAAGGAAATTCTTTAGCCTTCCCACCTTGCCCTCGATGATATTCTCACCTTTCCCGGGAATGAGTACCTACCTATCCCCTATGAGAATCGAACCCGTGTATTTCACATGAAAAGATGATGTCAAGCTTGTTGTCTTTGCAAAATGTTCTTGTAGAAGAAAACTGTAGGTAGGTGTAGAAGGGCTAAGTATGATAAAACGGTAACCAAGATGCAACATAATTGCACACCATTGTTAGGCATTATCCGTCTTTATTGGTGACATATTTCAGTAAGTTATAAAGAAAAAGTTCCAAGATCTGAAATGTAAATTCTGGGTAATTCCGGGACCCGTTGTTGCACTTTGCAGGGTTGAAATCGTCCACTCACAATTGGACCTGCGATTCTGTCGTTCATCATTGATGAGTAAGTTTCAATACCATAGTTTCATTCATATTCATTCTTTACTATTTACTATTTACAGTTTTCAAGAAAGAATGTTTAGGTATTTATTCATAATTCCTATCTTGCAGAATTTCCATATAGGTTGGCATATATTTTCCTCCTACTCTTAAATTTTCCTCCAATTTTTTCCCCAAACTCTGCACCATGTGTATGCCAATGTCGTCTGCACAACTCCAAATATCATTTTTTCTTGCATTACAAATCCTGGTCCTTTTCCTTATGTGATGAAGTGGAAATATAACGCCTCAATTAAATAAGGAAATTCTTTAGCCTTCCCACCATGTCGTCAATGATATTCCCACCTTTCCTGGGAATAAGTACCTACATGCCTTTGCAAAATTTTCTTGTAGAAGAAAACTGCAGGTAGGTGTAGAAGGGCTAAGTATGATACAAAGGTAACCAAGTTGCAACAAAATTGCACACCATTGTCGGGCATTATCCATCTTTATCGATGACATATTTCAGTAAGTTATAAAGAGAAAGTTCCAGGACCTGAGATGCAAATCATGGATAAATGATGAATATAAAACACAAAATGAGCTGGGTCCAAACATTAATGATGATTTCGAAGTATCCTCCCACATGATAAATATAACTCTTATTTTCTAAGCGCTCTTACAAAATATAACTTCAAAGTCAAACATAAATTCAATACTGAGATGCAACGCCTTTAGACTAGTGCAAAATGACATCTGCAATACGATTACTAATCCATACAAACAAACTCATATGTATCAATTCTCTCACTTAACACACACAACTTAAATGCACATCTGAATGATATAGTCAACGACTATGACATAATGCAATTTGATATTTTGTGCTTGAAAGAAACATACATGACATTATGCATGAAAAACAAGCAATTTCCAAATCACAATTGCATATCAAGTTACATTATACATGGAGTGATGATATTAGTGAAAACACATATAACAATTTTGGATCATATGCATTTCGAAGAAAAAAAATGTTGAGATGGTACAAGAAAGAGTAATTTTCCATGGATTGAAAATTCCAATATTGAATCTCTATGTTGCTCTGCATGCAATATTGCCCAACATAATGAATGTTGTTTCAAATGCATTACACCATTTACATCTGAATGAAATCATTATCATTATAGGAGACTTCAATGTTGACATGCTACAAAATAGTGCCATAACAAAAGAATTGGAAAACTACATGTGCAATTACAATCTCCACTTTATTTAAGATAAAGCATGTACACAACACACTTATTGACCATGTATGGTCAATTGTGCCCATTTCACAATACACCCTCTTTATCTGAGACACATACTGGTCTGACCATGATACAATTTGTTTTGTACTTGGATTATGAAATATACATCAAGCATATTACAAAATAATATTTCCATGTCTCAAAGCATATCTGGATACTTTGTTGCACAAAACCAAATCATTCAACTAGGATCATCCAACTTCTTAATATTTTCTAGCTTGTAATAGATTTTGGCCAGAAAAAATTCTATATAACCACAACCATGGATCAAGAAATACAAAGGTGCATGCTTCTAACTCTATCTTTTACTCTATTCCTTTGATTCTCATTTATTGTATGTACATATTATGTGTTTTCCCTTACATACCAACTTACATTCATGTTCATTGTATTTTGTGCATTCCCACATTGAAACAAACAAAATAACTAGACAAGACGAAGGACTCTTAACCAAAAATGTAGAAGAAGACATACAAAGGTGCATGCTTCTACCCTTATTTCATATTCCATTGTTTTGTATGTCATTTATTGTCTGTATATTTATTATACTTCTTTGCACCTAGTTTATTATATGTAGATACTACATATCTTCCTACATTATAACTTATCTTCATGTCAACTGTATTTTCTGTACTGCTACATTGAAATAAATAGAACTATATTTATTTTTTTACATGTCTTTCTACCTACCAACTTACCTTCATGTCCATTGTATTTTATGCATTTCTATATTGAAATAAAGAGACTAATTGGACAAGAGGATGAAGTCTTATATGCCAGAGCAAACGAAGCTGAAGTACAATCTTCGAAAAGGTATACCAATAGTGATAGTAAATCAAACACACAAAATGAGTATGTGGATAAAATATTAGACTAGAAAATGATGATTTGGAAACAATGGGGCTTTGTTGATACTTCTTTCTTCCGAAAGTTTCCCTCCCCTTTTCTATTTTCTTACTCTCTTTTATCCCCTTTTTTCCCCTCTTCTATACTTAACCAAATTCCACTTTATTTTCCCCCTCTACTTTCCCTTTCTGGTTACTTTACTTAGTCGTTTTTCCGAAAATGTGTAGGTGCGCGGTTTGGCGGACTCATGGGTTCACATTTCCACTCATGCTTATATATCACAAGTCTGACCGACCATTCCATGCTTAGACACTTTTTTGATCATGGGTTCCCAGGCTAGCGGGCTCAAAATTGCACTTCTATTGTTTTGTGTCCTGCAAACAACACCCAGAGTTCCACGATATACAAATTGACAGTCGGACTCCCATAATGTCAGGTTCAAGATTGTGCTTCTATTGTTCTGTGACCTACAAACAACACTTGGATTTCTGCTATATACAGATTGACCACTGGACTCCCCCATCATTCCTTGTTCTGTGTTACACATTTTGCACTCAAAATTTCTGAGACATACAATTTTACCGTCGGGACCTCACGTCTCATGAGTATCCCTTCACACCCTATTTCATACTCAATATTCTTTGAGCATGTATGTGACATATAGAACAATTATGAACAATATACAATGCATATGCTTATTTAGTCATTGTCATGTTCAATGTACACATGTTTGCATCAGAAAAAGTCGAACGAGTGACATGGGCATGAGTAGTCAATCACTGCAAACATCAACAAAAAGATAAGTCCAAAGGTAAATATTCATACATTATGCTCTTTATATGCTTATCAAACAAATATAATGAGTTATTTATTCATTTATTCCATGATAGATATGTTTATGTCATCTACAACACATGCTTTTCAGTTCACAAGAAGTATCGACGAGCACAAGTGAAACGACCAACATAGTGCAAGCTCCGCAGACTAAGAAGTATGGTTACAAAACTCTGACCTACATACTTCATCCAAATGGTTACAAAACTCTGACCTGCATACTCATTCACATTTACACTCATAATTTTATATCATGAGTCCGACCGACTTCTTCCCCATTCCATACTCAGCCACTTTTTCAATTGCGGGTTCCTGGACAGGCGGGCTTAGGATTTCACTTCCATTATTCTACGCCCTACAAACAACACCCAGATTTCCTCGATATACAAATTGAGAACCAAATTCCCCTTTATTTTTCCCCTCTACTTTCCCTTTCTGGTTACTTAGTCATTTTTCTGAAAATGTCTCATGCTTTTATATCACGAGTTTGATCGACCACTTCTCCATTCCATACTTAGCCACTTTTTTGATCGTTGGTTCTCGGGAAGGCACATTTGTTGGAAGCAAGATGAATCATAAAGAAAGGCTATTTTGGGAAGAAAGGCATGCAAGAGGAAAGAGACAGCTGGAAGGAAAAGAAACAGGTGCACATGCATGGAAGACCTAACGACGCTAGGGTTAGGGTTTTGGTAAGATAATGTACTAGATGATGAGACAAAAATACATATAAATAGACAACTAGGAGGTCTCGAGAGGGGGGGGGGGATTATGGAGTGTTACTCGCATGAGAAGGAGTAAATAGTCTGTAACTACTGAAATACGATCCAATATTGTAAGATGTGGAGTTGTAGGGAGTCAGAAGGGTAGGTATTGAGGGTTAGATCACAGGCTGAGGAACCTGGTTTGATCTAGTCTGCCTCATAATAGAGATCGACACAATTGAGGACGAGTTGTAAAGCGCACGACATTGTAGTTTTGGAACTACCATAAAAAAAGAGCTTGAGAGCTAGATCTTTGTGGACTAGCCCAGAAGGGGGTGAACCACGGTAAAATCTATGTTATGTGATTGAATGTTTGTATCTCATTTACTATCTATGAGTAGATATTAGAATGATGTATGAATAAATTAATGGATCTAATTACATTACATGCATGAATGAGAATGACAATATATTTCTTTAATAACTAGATAGAATTCACATCATGCAATTCACAGATCCCCATTCAGTCCTGGACTGCAAGCACTTGAGTATTGAAGTCACCCATTAAGACTATATCGGGTGAGACTACGCAGTGCACTCTGTGTGATGCGCTTCCTTCTGGTTTACCAGGAGGGATGATAGTTTTAGAGGCTTTGTTGGATGCCCAGTAGACATAAACCTGGGTCAAATCATGTTAAATAGATAACCAACCAAAAAATGGTTCTGTTTCTGGTTGGAACAACATAGGATTGAGTGGATGTGATCTATTGAAGATATGTCAAAAGAATGGTTGATCTGTTGAAGATCTGGTCAAAGAATATTTGATCTATTAAAAAACTGTGAAAATAATGTAAGATATGGGACAAAAGTGTAAAAAAAAATGAAAATATAGAAGGGAATGTTTAGACCCTGGAGACCCATGAAAGAGGAAATAGAGAGATGGTTGAAAACAAAGGAGCTAGAGTTTGCGCAACAAGATAACAAAAACCCTAGAGTAGCACCACACAAATATATTGAGAAGTATGTGTTTACTGATCTACATGAAGTATTTTTTTGTGATTTTCCACACTTATTGTAGGAGTGGATATTGAGGTTGAAGGAAAACCACGCAAAAACTTGGATCCAACAGTTAGAGTGTACCTTAGTTTAGACCACACAGTTATAGTAGGTGAATAACAAATTCACCCACGCAATAGATTTTTGGCTCGAAAGTATTGTAGCAGGATTTATAACAAAATTTGCAATAGATACCGCGAAGTCGTACAATGCAACAGAGAAAGAGTTTCTACGTGGGTGTCAAGGAAGGTATAATATATTGTTGTATACTTCTATTAATATATTTCTCTATAAAAAAGGTGTAATGAAAATGGAGACATACAACTAAACTTCCCTGCGTGCATAGGGGAAGAGGGGAAGTACTAATAGAAAAATGAGAAATGGAAGGAGAAGCGGATAAAGGAAACAAGGAGGAATCCTTGGACCCAATCATGATGGACGGTGACCATATCAAGCAGATCATGGAGACAGCTGGAAAGACGTGCAATGGAGTACCCTACCAATATAAGGTGAACACCAAGAAGAGAGTCATATCCATGATGGAAGGCTTGGCAAGTGATGAAGAGGAGGTAGAGGATCTCTGAGATGTGGAGCAGATTGAAGAAATCCTGCGTGCAACATATGAGAGGAAGACAAGAAGTCTAAGAGAGGGAATCGAAGGCAGTAATCCTATCCATATTAATGTCAGTGTGGAACCTATAAACCCATGTATGGCTAACACACCAAGAAGAACAACACCGTTTAGAGAACCAAATTTAGACAACAGGAAGTACATCTACAAAAGGAACAACAACTGGGGGAGCCAGTTCAAGAAGCATTAGTCAATTATCTACACCACGTGGAGGTAGCAGTTTAGCATTCAGGATGGTAGGACATGATCCCACCATTCGATTAACATAATTTTGAGGAGAGGCAACATAAGACACTGAGAAACACTTGTTTATTTGTGCAAAGATCTAGGAAGAAAAATAGATCACTGATGAAGACACTAAACTTGCACATCTAGCTATCATGCTAAAAGACCGCACACTAGAATGGTACATGAGTCTAGACGTAAACAATGCACCTGGGATGACAAGGACGCTGACATAAATCAAGAAATTACTGATTAATGAGTTCCAAAATCTGAGCTCAGAGGATCAATACATGAACGAGATGATATAAATACGATAGAAACTAGGAGAATCTATAAGGGAAATTGACCAACGATTTAAACATTTGAAACGGAAATTGAGGTATGCCATGACTGACATGAAGCATAGGCACATGTTTGTGAATTCTTTGTTACCACACCTGAAATACCCACTCAGACAACAAAAATTCCAATCTCAAGCAGAGGCTCTGTAGGAATATTTGCAAATGGAGGAGAATCGGTACCACAAGACAGATCCATCTATAGAGGAGTTGAAGTAGGACCTGAAGAACCTTACCTTTCAACTCAATCAGACTAAGGGGAAGGACAAGCACAAAGTTGTCTGGTGTACCACATTTAGAACATAGGGGCACCATAAGAATGAATGTCCAACATTCGCGCAGTATATGGAAATAGGGATGCCAAATCCATTGCCGACAGGAGGACCCTGGTGTGAAATTTGCAAGATGCATGGGATTGATCCATATCATTTCCCTATGATGCAGAAATACCAGACAGTACCAAATAATGCATACTGCACTTTTTTCAAGTTAGATGGGCATGATGTGAAATACCACAAAACCATGGATCTGATGAGGGAAAGGACATCAGACACATATAGGTCGAAAGCCGAAATGATGACAGGGAAATCTACACCTCAATTTAATCAGGAACCACCGTAGTATAATACTATGTCGCAACAGTATAAAAATGTGCAACCACGGTATAACACTGTACAACCATAGTATAACCCCTATGTAGTATAATCAGGTACCTCAATACAATACACCGCGTGAAGATCACGTTGGGTACAGAGGAGGAGGACGAGGTAGAGCAGGATTTGGATGTGGAAGAGGTCCAATAGTGTGCCATAAATTCTATGGCTAGGGCACTATTCAAGAGAATTCCCTCTACCACATACAACATGCATGTATTGTCGTGTAACAAATCACAACATAGAGAATTGCACATCACTGTTGGGGAAGAAACAAGAGAAACAAAATCAGAACAATCAGAAAGTACAGTGGATCTCTACATAAGCTAGAGAATATGGAAGGAACATCAACATAGTGATGGGAGGAGGTGCTAAAATAGGAGATGATGCGGCTAAAAAGGAACCAAGATAGCACCAGTGGATTAAGAAAAATACCGAGGCACCCAAGCGATTTGATGCAAAAAAGGAGAAGGAGACCTTTAAGGAGGCCATACAAGGATTTCTCAAGCAGAATGTTGCATCTACATCTACCACATAACATACCCAAGACGTCCCAACGTATGAAATGCCATCAGCATTGGACCATACTAGTCAAGTCCACCCAGGAAACCATGTAAGTTGTATTAAAACTTTCCTACAATCCTGTATTCAATTATTTAAGGATTCATCATCTGTTATAATATTACAAAATCTGTTAGATAAATGTACCAAAAAATCTAAGGGAAGTTAGAACATAGGATAGTCAATCACCTCCATGCCACAAGGAGAACCAACAAAGAGTTTAGAATTAATGCCAACATCAGAGATTTTAACATGGGAGATGTGATATTAGATCTGGGATCTGAAGTGAATGTATTACCCAAAAAGACATGGAAATGCATGAGAGAACCTACCTTAGGCTACTCACCAGTCCAGTTGAATTTATCAAACCAACATAGAGTTCTGCCAATAGGGAGGCTGAAAGGAGTGACAATAGATCTGGATGGAGTTCGCACTAAGGCAGACTTTGAAGTGATCGAAATTGTGGATGACACAAAACCATATCCAACATTACTGGGATTGGATTGGAAGTTTGACAATAAGGTGATAATCAACCTGAAGACCATGAAGATGACATTTGAGTTAGGAGAATATCAGGTTATAGCGCCCCTAGATCCATCAGAAGCTAAAAGATTTGTGGAACTAACATGTCTAGATATGGAAGAAATTAACCAGTTGTATTGGACCACCGCGCGCACCAAAGATTACATTAATCCAATTTTCGATGGTGTACTTAGCTGGAGAAGTACCACATCATGTGCTTCCGACTCAGACACTAGTCTGGAGAATTGACATCAACGCCTACATGAGGTCTCAACCAGAATATGCACACGAATAGACCGCATAGTAAGGTGGGTTGGGAAAAAAGTTAGAGAACCTCCAAGTTTCCATGGAATCAACGACTTGGAAGAATTCATAAAGAGATATGAGGATGAAGTAAAAGACATCCAGAGATTGTTATCTCTTGACATCGCACTTAAGGATACACCTGCAAGATGGTGGGGTGCACACAAAGAAACAATCAAGGACTGGTACCAATGTAAGTGGTTACTGCTCATTATATTTTGTGCAGAACAAGAAGCAACCAATGACAAAAATATGATGGACAGGGGGCACCAACGGAACACTTGGAGAAGTCCAGAGTGCTATGGATATTGACACCACCAAAGGAATGGCCTTACCATTTTTTACACACATTAGAGGGCATCCCAACAAACTCGTATACAGACCAGGAACTACACAAAGGAACTACGAGATGGCCAGTAATACAACAAAACTTTACAGTCACTTTCTCATTTGAGCATGAGAACCCCAACATAGATGCAACCCTTAAAAAAATAAGAGGGGTGATATTCATTAAGGAACCCGAAGTTGAACTCATAACAGAAGAATAACAGTAGAACATACAGACAATGAAAGAACTGTTGTCATGCTACCATGTGGAGGAAGAAGTACCAGATGAAGATGATCCGCGCGATATTCAGATTGAGGAATTTGAAGGAGAAATAGAAGTGGAAGGTCCACCTCTAGAATCATAAGTAATTTCTACGCCAATCAAGGTGAAGAAACTCAACATTAGGACAATTGAGAATCCAAAAATCGCCAGCATTGGAGACTACTGGGATGAACAAACAATAGACAGGATAAAAAAATTATTGCATGAGTATAGTGACCTGTTCCCAACTACCTTCACATAAATGAAGGGTATTTTAGGAGAACTTGAAGAGATGAATATCCCTCTCAAAACGGAGGCAAGACCTATCAGACAGAGGCCTTACAGATTGAACCCCATCTACAAGCAGAAAGTAAGAGAAGAAATCGACAGAATGTTGGAAGCAGGGATCATAGAACCAGTAGAAGAATTAGAATGGATAATCCCCATTGTTGTTCAAGAGAAAAATAAAGGAGGCATAAGAACCTTTTAAGATATGAGAAATCTCAATGATGCTTTCCTACGTGACCCCTTCCCTACACCCTTTACAGATGAAGTCTTAGAAAATGTGGGAGGCCAGGAAGCATACTCATTCACTGATGGATTCTCAGGCTACCACCAAATCAAGATAACACCACAAGATTGATACAAGACTAACTTTGCAACAAAATGGGGATCATACCAGTACATAGTCATGCCTTTTGGACTAAATAATGAACCAACAATTTTCTCCATAGTAGTCATTGCTGCCTTCAAAGAATTCATCCATCAGTTTCTAGAGGTATATTTGGATGATTAGACAGTGTGCAGCCTGTTGACGGATCATGTAGAGGTGTTGAGGATGATGTTAGAAATATGAAGGCAATTACAAATATCCTTGAACATTAAGAAATGTATATTTAGAACACCCTTCATAATTCTATTGGGTCACATAGTATGCAGACAAGGTTTGATCGTGGATCCTGCAAAGATTGTAGTAATTGTGAACTTACCACCACCAAAATCAGTGCACCAGTTGTGAGCCACATTGGGACATACATGATATTACATAAAATTTATTAATGGGTATGTGTAGATCACTGTGCCAATGGATAAATTGCTTAAGAAGGATACTAAATTCTAGTGGAATGAGAGCTATCAGCAAGGATTGGACACCACGAAGGGGAAGATGATCACAACACCCATATTAGTCTTTCCATATTGGGAGAAGACATTCCATGTGCATTTAGATGCATCATCCATATCCCTGGGAGCTATTTTGGCGCAACTAGAATCAGGGGATTTGGACCATCCCATAGCATTTGCAAGAATAAAACTGTCAGACTCCGAGAAGAACTACAAAACTATAGAGAGAGAAGGCCTGGAAATGGTGTATGCACTTCAAAAGTTCATGGATTACCTACTTGGAAAACATTTGAATATCTTCACAGTTCATTCATCCCTTAAGTACCTAGTCAACAAGCCAGTGTTGGGGGGAAATGTTTTTCGATGGTTACTACTGTTTCAAGAATTTGACTTTGAAGTCATAGTTAAACCAGGGATGCTGAACGCAGGACCTGATCACTTATCAAGGGTCACCAATGGTGAGGAGCCTACAAACTTAGAGGATACCTTCCCTGACACACAATTATTTTCAGTCCAGGTTGCAAATGATTATTTTGTTGACATTATTGATTATTTAAGTATAGGGACTGTGCCACATGAACTTAACACCACACAGAGGAAGAATCTGGTTGTCAGAGCAACCAAGTACCAGTTGATCAAAGGGAACCTATATAAAATGGGGGAAAACAACATCTTGAGAAGGTGCGCGCTAGAACATGAAAGGCCTAGGATATTAGCAGAATCCCATGAATGAATAGTTGGAGGACACTATGCAAGAAAATATACCACACATAAGGTACTACACGCAGGATTATGGTGGCCAACTATTCATCGATATGCAAAGGAACACTGTCAACAATGCGATGTTTGTCAAAGGGTTGGAAAACCAAACAAACGGGATGAGATTCCCTTACACCCACAAGTAATGCTACAAGTGTTTGAAAAATGGACTATCGATTTTGTTGGGCCAATTCACCCACCCACAATAATATCAAGCACACGATACATCATCACTGCGACATAATACCTGTCAAGGTGCCCGCAGAGGCAACACCAGTTAAAGATTGTAGCGCAGAGACAACATCACACTTCCTGTTTGAACAAGTGATCACTAGATTTGGTTGACCTAGGATTTTGATGAGTGACTAAGGAACTCACTTCATTAACAATACTATTAAGGATATTACTGAGGAATTTGAATTCCATCATCAAAAGAGTACACCATATCATCCACAAGCAAATGGAACAATAGAAGCCTTTAACGAAATCATTGAAAATGCACTGATGAAGATCTGTAACGTTAATAGGGATGATTGGGACCTAATGATACCAGCAATATTGTGGGAATACAGAACCACATGCAAGAAGTTGACAGGACAAACACCATTCATATTGGTATATGGACAAGAAGCAGTGGTGCCACTAGAATTTTTGGTACCTAGTTTGTGTGTAGCAGCAATTACAAACATGACAGAGCAAGGTGCAATGCAAGAAAGGTTAAGTCAGTTGATGAGCATGGAAGAAGATATGATTATAGCAGGATTTCAACCAAAATTGAAGAAACTAAAGGACAAATATTCGCATGATCAACATATTAAGAGAAAAAGTTTTAAGGAAGGAGACCTAGTCCTACTGTATGACAACGAGTTTTTTTAACATTCAGGAAAGTTTAAAATGCATTGCTTGGGATCATATCAGGTCAAGGTTGTCACAGACGGAGGATATGTACAATTGAAGGATTTGGAAGGAAAATAATTGAGGGGTATGATCAATGGCAGTCAACTGATGCTGTACAAGGATAGTTGACCACCCGCAACTTGAAAATTACCACGCAGTAAAAATAAATAAAAAAATAAAAAAATGCCACATCATACCAGACATCAAAAGATAACAATAGAGGCATAGTTCAACTAAAAGAGAATGATCACGTACACTCGACAATGCTAGCCTGACAGAGACAAGGCCAATGATCATTACAAAGAAGAAACAACGGGAAAGGAAGATACGAAAAAAGAAGCACCAACTGATGATGACGATCAAAATTGAATGCCAAAAATGAATGACGGGACGCCACATTAATCGCACCAACTGGAGACGGAAAGGGAAATCAATGGAAAGTACGTGGGAAATGACAGTTCAATTAAAACACACTCACAATAACGTCTTCGACAAGCTTCACATGACACCGATACAAAGCAAGCACGTGGGAGCAGAAAAGTTATTGTGAAATCGGGAAAGGCACATAGCAATAGAAAAGACAAAGAAGAGAGTGAAGGTTGCAGAGGTTACAGAGGTCACTAAGCTTGACGAATGACATCTTTACCACCATGGCACAACCCAAACACGGAGAACCGAGCCATATCGCCAGACAACCTCGAAGTAGCACTAGAGGAAAATCGAAGCCACATGGAAGCGAACAACAACCATCTTATCCTCTAGAAGTCATCAATGTGGGCAAAATCCTGTCACCTAATACAACACCAGGAAGCCCCGCACCCATTATGGAGGAAACCCAATAGACAACACCAACGGGTATGGACATTGAAATGTCAGAAGAGGGACATGACCAATAGGTCGAGGATGCGGAAAACCAAGTGCACCTCGAAAACTCTCAAGAATATCCAAGAGTCAATGGGATGATTCCAAACTAGGAAGAAATGACCACACTGGAAAGATCACAGACAACCACATCATAGCAACCACAGGAGGGAGTAGTGGAAGATGTCACTGGCTGAACAAATGAGTATGTATAAGAATGAACAATGGAGGTTGGAACCTCGAGCCAACCACCACAATGAAAGGGAAAGAAGACGATACCTAGGTCACTATGCAGGAAACCCACAGCAACCATTGTCTTGCCATGCATTCCAGAAGGAGTACTTATACCAATAAATATGTTAGGACATGTGGAGAAATTGAGGTACTCAGACCATGATGTGATGGACACAGACAAGTTCCTGGAGTTCACCAAGAAAGTCTACCTACAGACTATGGGTATAGGACCCTTTGGTGAACCAATTAATCAACCAGTCCAATGGTTAGCAGGACTGGCCAAAAATGAGATTCTAGGCCTTTTGGACCTACCACACTTTGGGATGGGCATATATGAAAACAACTGCATCAAGGAGCTGATGGCAGTTACACATGTGGATATTTGTGGCTGGAAAAACTCGTCTCAATAGACGTAGAGATCATCGCATACATCACAGGTTTGCCATCACAGGGTGAGGATCCCATGCAGTTCCTTGAGGAAAAAAAGAAGGAGAAAGCACTGGGCGAGGAAATGAAGAAGAAATATGGCACCAAAAGGAGGTCGTGCATAATCATCATTATGCGTATTAGTGACACCGCAACAAGAATGGCCTCAAAAATTATGGCATTCAAGTTAATTAGAAAATGTTGCAAGGAGGAAGTCTCGACTAGGGTTTTCATAGCTACCATAGAGTGTACCGAGGGCACCACACTCAGTTGGGCCCCTTATTTGTTGAATTTGTTCCTAGATGACTGCAAGGATGTGCATGATTTGGGGACAAAATTCCATTTTTCATGGCTACTCATCCTGATAGCCTTGATCGGATGGAAGGAGATGAAGTATTCTTTTTTTCCACTAGACCCAAACCATGCCACAAAGTGTGATACTTATCGCTTAGAGGCGCTTCAGAATCCAAGAATAGAAAAAAAAATGCATCCATATTCAAAGGCTATCTCAGTAACATACAGGACAACATCACCATCACTTGGAGGGTAACACTGGAAACAATCGCACAGTATCAGGGCATAGCCAATTTCAAATCCACTAGACATGTGATGTGGATCCAGTCACATAAATATCCTGACAGTCAATGGCTACAACTATGCTACTGCATCAAGGAGGCCGACATAGAGATGGACATTAAGTATTGGTAAGATGACTGGAGGGTTCCAATGCTCATTCAAGAAATACCCATAGAAATAGAGGTGGAGGAGGCCAAACATGAGCATACACAAGCTAAGGAGGTAACAGTGCCCAAGAAACCAAGGACAAGTCAGAACAAGGCACAACAAAAAAAAGGAGGGACATCCAAGACATGCGCCCATACATGGAATAAGAACAACATACAAGCGCCACAGGTACAACAAAAACATGCTGAGGAAACACATGGAACTACATCAAGTGCTACTCCACAAGAGAAAGGCCAGACTAAGAGGCCAATCATCCATATGGGGGGTGCGCACAAGAAGGCTAAGGCACACAAAATTCCCCCATAATACACAATCACCGAGGATGATGCAAACATGGTGGTCGAAATGATCCAGGATCACACAATCGAGGATTTTGATAATGCTACGCGCCAAAGGGACAAAATTGAGGAATGGATAACACACATGCAACAACTCCTTAGGCAGCTTGGAGAAGCGCAGGAAACTGACAACAATGCATGAATGGTCCCATCAACATCACAGATAGGGGGTGAATCTAGATCAAGCGAGCAAGATAGGATCTAGATGACAACACAACTGAGATCAATATTTCACGTCACATCCAACATGTTGTGCATGGATGAAATCACAGGGAAGACACCCCTAAAGGAATTAGCTCAAATATAGTTGGTATTGACACGGATGCCAACCAAGGCCTTGTATAAACTGCAAGTCAGCGTTACACAAGAGGTACATTCTCGCGCATGCATAGATGCAGTGGAATTGGAGTAGAAAAAGGACAATCGAGACACGCTGGAATTGGTACTCAAGCAGGATAAGATCGAGACTGAAGATGAGAAGGACTGCGTGGATGTGATGGAATAGAAACTGGCCATAGCCTATGAGAAAATTCCAAAGAATACACAGACGACCGAACTCAAGGTGATAGAGAAGATTGATCATATTGTGCAGACAACCTATCAATACCAATAGGAGATTGAGCACCTCTGGGAGTAGCTCACACCTACCATGCCACCAGAGTTGAAGGATAAAAGGAAGCAGGAGGCAACAATGAAAATAAAGGATATAGAGAAACAAGTCCACGCGACGACTGGCTTGTTCGAGAAAGAGGCATAGCTCTGGACGAAGCTGGAAGAGGATCAATAGGTCCAACAGTGGGACCAAGAAGGAGAAAGGATAAGCACAGCTATCCAGGAAATCAAACAGAGGAAGAAGACAATGTCGATCACAGAGCGCGTCAAAGGAGCGCGGGACATGAATAAACTGCAGACAGAACTCATAGCTGCGCAGATGCATAAAAAGGAGTGCCAGGATCAAATGGAACCACTCTAGGAGCGAGAAACAAAGGTCATTGCATAGCCATAGGAATCCAAAACCCAGGTAGAGTGTGCAAGGATGGTCAATGACGAGATTGCAGTGCAGGTATTGGACACACTCAAGGAGAAGATCGTGCAGGCCCAAACACAAGCAACGAAGCTCATGGATAAGTTCCAAGCGATCTCAAGAGAGATCGATGAATCACACAAGGGTTAGGTGGCTTGGAACGAGCCACATGTCAGTGTTGGGGGTCTATTGGAAGCAGGCCGAATCAGAAAGAAAGGCTATTTTGGGAAGAAAGGCATGCAAGAGGAAAGTGACAACTGGAAGGAAAAGTAACATGCATGCATGCATGGAAGACTTAATGCCGCTAGGGTTAGGGTTTTGGTAAGAGAATGTAATGACTGATGATCCAAAAATACATAAAAATAGACACCTAGGAGGTCTAGGGGGGGGTTTATGGAGTGTTACTCATGCGAGAAGGAGTAACTAGTTTGTAACTATTGTAATACGATCCAATCTTGTAAGCTATAGAGATGTAGGGAGTCATAAGGGTAGGTATTGAGGGTTAGATCACAGGCTGAGGAACCTGGTGTGGTCTAGTCCACCTCATAATAGATCTCGACCCAACTGAGGATGAGTTGTAAAGCATGCAGTGTTGTAGTTTTGGAACTACCATAACAAAAGATCTTCAAAGCCATATCTTTGTGGACGTAGCCTAGGAGGGGGTGAACCACGGTAAAATCTATGTTATGTGATTGAATGTTTGTATCTATTTTATTGTCTATGAGTAGATATTAGAATGATGTATGAATGAATTAATGGATCTAATTACATTACATGCATGAATGAGAATGACAATATATTGCTTTAATAACTAGATAGAATTCACAGCGTGCAATTCATAGATCCCCATTCAGTCCTGGACTGCAAGCGCTTGAGTATTAAAATCACCCATTAAGACTATCTTGGGTGAGACTGCGCAGTGCACTCTGTGTGTTGCACTGCCTTCTGGTTTACCAGGAAGGCTGATAGTTTTAGAGGCTTTGTTGGATCCCCAGTAGACCTGAAACTGGGTCAAATCATGTTAAAGAGATAACCAACCAACAATGTTCAACATTGCGCTTCCATTTTTCCGTGACCTACAAACAACACCCAAAGTTTCGCGATATACAAATTGACCGCCGAACTCCGCCATCATGCCATATTCCGTGTTACACATTTTGCAGTCAAAAGTTTGAAGACATACAATTTGACCATCGGGCCCTCATGTCTCCTGAATATATCTTGTGACCCTATTTTGAAGCTTGACCGACCACTTTCCATACTTGGCCATTTCTTGGAATCTCTTTCGCGGCTCGTCGGGTTGGCGGGTTCACAAAATCTCCAATCCTTAATCGCTCTTTGTCATCCCCAACACCTTCAACTTCTTTCTAAGTATGCAATTATTAATATTTAATGCTAACATCTCATCATGTAAGAACCATAAATATTGTCATTAATGAGGAAAAGGCTCGAGGAGATCTCCCATTAGTATGCATTAAACCAATATTTGTGGAGGGTTATATTATCCCTTTCGAGTGTTCATTTCAAACATCATGGAATCTCTTTCACACGTTGTCGGGTTGGCGGCCTCATGAAATATCCAATCCTTAATCCCTCTTCATTGTCCTCACCACCTTCGCACTTATTTCTATGTATGCAATTAGTAAGATTTAATGGTAATATCTCATTACGCAGGAACCGTAGAGATTGTCATTATTCAACGAAAGGCTCGAGGAGATCTCCCATTCATACGCATTAAACCAATATTTGTAGAGGGTTATATTATCCCTTCTGAGTGTTCATTTCAAACACCATGGAATGACTTTCGTGGGTCGTCGGGTTGGTGGGTTCACAAAATCTCCAATCCTTAATTTCTCTTTGTCGTCCCCACCACCTTCACACTTCTTTCTAAGTATGAAATTAGTAAGCTTTAATGCTAAAAAATCATCATGAAGAAACTGTAGAGATTGTCATTAATGAGTGAAAAGATAGAGGAGATCTCCCATTCATACACATTAAACCAATATTTGCGAAGGGTTATATTATCCCTTCCAAGTGTTCATTTCAAACATCATCTGGAGAAAACATACATTCTCACCAACTTATGGAAGCAACTCGACAACATTTCTATGGAGATACAGTGAACATATTCAGGCATGAGGACCAGAAATTCTAGTGGTCCAGGGCATATTCTTACTACTCATCCCCTTTTGCCCAGAACAAAGTAATTTGGACCTCTGGAATTGCTCGTGTAGGCTGTGTCCCTGGAGTCTTTGACTGTAAGGAGGTGGTCTCTTGGTGTGCCGAGATATATATTTAAAGCCAAAGAATTATTCCATTGCGTGAACACTCTCCTATTTCTTTGTCACCTCAGGTCTTCTGCAAGATGTTTATATTGTCAAAGACAACATTGACCTTCAGAGGAGAAGACTGCAAGGAGTTCCTAAGAAAGCATGATAATGGGTTGAACCTCTTACCCGATTTCCTGGAAGACTCGATGATAGTTCCAGAAGATATCACAAGGTTGCAAGTTAGTTCATTTAGAAATCCATTCTGAGAAATTGCTTGCCTATTTATGAGAATAACGGGTAATGAATCCACAACAAGCATTTCCCACATGATTATTTATATTTTGTATTTCACAGTCAAGGAACAAGACATTTTTTATTGGGGGAAGTTGATTTCCATTGAAATCTGTTCCCAATTGTCATGATTCAAATAGGAGAAGAAATTTTATATGTCATCCTACTTGGTTTTCGTGATAGCGCATTGCTTTCCATTTCCAAAACTGTCTATGTCCAAGAAGGTAAACTGTGAATTCGACCCAGTAACCTTCTGGTACCAGGCCTTATGAAGGCACAAGGCCTCCCATTTTTTTAATGAGGTTTTTAATGACTTTGTCTCAGTTTTCAAAGATTTATTGTTAGGAAAGGATGCTCCCCAGATGTCTGACCAGGAAACCAAGTTTTTGGACAAGAATGGGGCACTTGAACAAATGGATAATTACAGTGTAATAATTATGTTTGGCTCCAAGGAAAATCTTGCCTTCCTTCCATGTCACATTACAGACATAATGTTTGTTACAGAAATAACAAGGCAATACAACTTTTGCTTGCATTTTTTCCATGAAAAGAGAAAAAAGAAGTTCATTCCTCTGGCTTGTAAAGTCAGGGACTTCGTGTTTAGGAACGTCAATAAGATTGATGAATTTGCAGGCCATTTCAAAAACTTGAACCTAAGATATGCTGAAAGACTGAGAGGGTTCGACCCTAATGCAATTTTTGTAGAAAATTTACTAGAAGTTGGCTTCAACAATTCTTTTATCCATACACTCCTGAATGAAGACATAGACAATGATGAGAACATTCCTTCTATTGATGCTAGTGACCTAGAGAAATTTCAAATCACCAATGAACTATACAAACAATAGGGAAAAGGCCATGGTGAGAAGAGTGTGCAATCCCCAACTATCACTCCCAAGAGTACGACATCCTGGATCATCACTCCAACGACCCACCCCAACAAGAAATAAATCCACAATTCTTGAAATGGAGGAGGAGATAAGAACCCTCCTCCAGGTAAAATTGATAGTTCTCACAAGCTTCCCGTGAGGAAGAAGAGAAAAAATGGTGTGCAAGAAGCGGAAGAGCCCCAAACTGAAAGTGATATACATGTTTTCTCCCTTGAAGACATGGAACTTGATACTGATCTCCAAAACGTATTCCCCAATGTTGATCATCCCTGGGATGCGATCCACCATAATCACCTAATGGAAATAAATGAGACTTATATTTTTGACGAAGATGAATCCTTTGTATTCTAGAGCGTTTTTTTTACGGCGAATCTAAAAATTTAATTATTGAAAAGAGACATGTAAGAAATAAGAAAGGTAAACCTCATTCAAATATTAACCTTAATAACATGCATCCTACCCAAATATCTTGAATTAACCGAGCAACCAGATATGCTCTTGATGATTCCATTGGAGGCCTTGAGGTAGAGAACGCCAAACTAAGGACCAAATCAAGGAATTGGAGGAAGCTTTGATTCCTATATCGTTGCTTTCCAGTCCTTTAGAAATAACTGTGCCTGCCACCCCTACAACCAAGTTAAAAGGATCATCCATCCTCCTCACATTTTGTAGAGGCTATGTGGAGAAGAATATCAAGAAAATAATGGAGCTAATTACTGAATCCTGGGTGTTCGTGCTCTTTTCGTCAATGTGTGAGCAAAAAGTGAGCACTTACATGCCTAGTTGGGCTCTTCTAGTCATGACAGCTGTAATGCAAAAGGTTAGAAAGAAAACAATAAAGGTATTAACAAGAATTAAACTAGAACTAA
>ML808584.1:74949-114890 GCA_009831015.1 Picea engelmannii | reverse complement strand
ACCCCCCCCCCCCTCTCAGTTATTTCATACCTGTAACAGTGTCCCATACACACTCTGAAATGGATTCTTTCCTGTACTCCGATTCACAGAATCATTGTACGCAAATTCTGCCTGTGGCAACACATTGTCCCAGCTGCCGTGGAGTTCTGTCATCAAGCTCCTCAGTAAGTCTCCAAGACTTCTGTTGACCACCTCGGTCTATCCATCTGTCTGCGGATGGTAAGCTGAACTAAACGCTAATTCAGTTCCTAGCTTCCTCCATAGCGTCCTCCAAAAATGACCTATGAATTTGGTATCCCTGTCCGAGACTATGCTTCTTGGCAATACATGAAGTCTAACAACCTCTTTGAAGAACAAGTTTGCGATGTGTGTCGCATCGCTGGTCTTTTGACACGGAAAAAAATGTGCCAACTTCGAAAACCTGTCTACTACCACAAAAATGGAATCAACCCCTCTCTGCGTCCTTGGAAAACCCAATACAAAATCCATGCAAATTGCTTCCCATTGCCTCTCGGGTATGGGCAATGGCTGATAAAAACCAGCATTTTGCTTCCGGCCCTTTGAGTGCTGACAAATTCGACACCGGTCAACATACCTTTTGACATCTGCTCACATGCCCGGCCAAAAATACGATTCGCTCAGCTTGGCGAATGTTTTGTCATGACCAAAGTGACCTGCTAATCCTCCGCTGTGTTTTTCCTTCACCAAATTCTCCCTCATGGAGCAATTCGGAATGCACAGTTGATTGCCTCTGAATAACAATCCTTCCTGGATCATGAAATCTATCCATGGGCTTCGATCTCTGAGAACTGGATTCTTAGCTGCCTCATATGCCTCTCCGAAATCCGCATCACCTGCATACATGTCTTTCAGATTTTCAAAACCCAATGTTTTGATTCAGAACTCCTGCATCAACAAACATTTCCTGCTCAAAGCATCAGCCACTTTCTTAGCAGTCCCTAAAATGTGTTTAATCACAAACGTGAAATTCTGCATGTACTCTACCCATTTTGCATGCTTCTGTTTCAACTTCTCCTGTTGACTCACAAACTGCAATGCATGATTATCGTTGTACAATACAAATTCTTTCGGGATCAAATAATGCCTCCACTTCTTTAATGCCTGTATGATGGCATAAAATTCTTTATCATATGTGGAGTATTTCAGCTTCGCGTCATCCAACTTTTCGCTGAAATATGCAACTGGCCTATCGTCCTGACTTAAGACCGCTTCTATGGCATATCCACTCGCATCACATTTCACCTGAAATGTCTTCTTGAAGTCCGGCAACACCAACACTGGTTGCTCCGTGATCTTTCACTTCAGAAAATTGAAGCTTCTCTCAGCCTCCGCTGTCCAGTGAAAAGTCTTATGTCGCTTCTTGACTGTGTCCATCATTGCTGCGCTAATCCCACTGAAATTCCTAATGAACTTTCAGTAGAAACTAGCCAAACCATGGAAACTTCTCACCTTGAAAATATTTCTCGGTGATGGATGGCCAACTTTTTATCACTTCCACCTTTTTCAGATCCATTTTCAACTCATTCGCTGAGATAACAAAACCCAAATAAATGAGCTCTGTCTTCATGAAGGAGCACTTCTTCATGTTGACCAACAACTTCTCCTGCTACAGTCTTCTCATCACAATTTCCAAGTGTTTCAAATGCTCAGCCTTCATTTTACTGTAGATCAATATATCATCCAGATATATGACTACAAACTTTCCGATGAATTCCCTCAGGACTTCATTCATCAGTCTCATGAATGTGCTCGGCGCATTCGTCAAGCCAAACGACATGACCAACCATTCATACAAACCTTTGTTTGTTTTGAATGCTGTCTTCCATTCATCACCTTCCCTCATACGAATCTGGTGATATCCGCTCTTCAGATCTATCTTTGAAAAATAATTTGCTCCACTCAAGAAATCCATCAGATCATCCATTCTCGGCAGTGGAAATCTGCACCTGATGGTAATTTTGTTAATCGCTCTGGAGTCTGTACACATCCTCCATCCCCCATCCTTCTTTGGGCTAAGTACTGTCGGAACAACACACAGACTCAAGCTTTTTCTGACCAGTCCTTTATCCAATAAATCCTGGACCTGGTTCTTGACCTCCTCATTCTCCTGCGGCGTTAATCGGTACACAACTTTATTCGGTAAACTAGCTCCTGGTATGAGATCAATGTAATGGATGACACTCCTCATCGGTGGAAACGAACGAGGTAATTAGTCCACGATGATGTAAGCGAACTCTCCCAACAGTTCCTGAATCTCATCTGGTAAGTCATCCACTCTTGTGCTAGTCAGGAAAATCCTCGGTTTCCTGACCACAAAGAATTGTGGATCTTCGTTCTTCTCCATCTCCGTGAGAAGCTCCTTCCCACTCATGAGAAGTATGGTGTCTCTTACTTCCGGTTTCACTTCCTTATCCTTTATCGGAAGCAACTTATGAGTTCTCCCATTCTTTTCTAGTGTATATGTGTTCATCCTCCCATCATGAATCACATTTCTGTCATACTGCCATGGTCTACCCAGCAATACATGACAGACATCCATGGGAATAACATCACATAAAATCTTATCATGGTATCCCCCTATTTTGAATTCAACCAAGCACTGTTTAGTGACACTCACCTGATGTCCTTTTTGTAACCACGTGACTTTATATGGACTCAGGTGCTTAGTTGTCTTCAGCTCTAGCTTTTCCACCATCTCGGTTGAAACGAGATTGTCTGTGCTTCCGCTGTCCACAATGACCTTGCATTTCCTGTCCTTGGCTGCGCAAGCCATTCTGAACAGTCTACTCCTTTGCACTGAGCTTTCCACCTCTTTCTCAGGTGTCAAAAGAAATTTATGCATTCCAAGCGATCTTCCGCTGTCTGCATCTTCGTTCTCAGCATCACGCCTCTGCGCCTTAGTGATGTGAGCTTATCCTGCATCTTTCTTCTTCTCTGGACACTCAAATGACTTGTGCCCATTCTTTCCACATGTAAAACATGTGATAACTCCTCCTCTTCCTCTACCTTGACCTCTAGTATGAGGAAGTGTGTTTGCATCAGCAAAATCTCCCCGCTGATCAATCTGCTGTCCTCTCATCTCAACATATGGCTGCCTCTGTTGTGAGGTTCCGCCTCTTTCAACCTTACCCTGAGGTCTCTTCCATTCCTCTTTGGGCTTCTGGAATTTCTCCTGGGCAACTGCTTTGACTCTTGGTTGACTCCTGCCTCGTCCTCACTGTTCTTTCTTTCGGCTCAGCTTCTCCTCGGCTTTCAGGGCCATCTGGTACGCATCCTCAACTGTTCGGATGGTTACCATGCTCAATTCATCCTGAATGTCATATCTCAGACCATTCATGTATCTGGCTACCTTCTCATCATCGCTCTCCCGATGACCTGCTCGGATATTGAGCTTATAAAACTCTTCGGTGTACTCTTTCACCGTCATCAACTTCTGTCTCAGGTTCTTCATTTGCCTGAACAGTGTGATCTGGTAATCCGTCGGGATGAACTTCACTTTCATCTTAGCAATCATTCGATCCCAACTTTTAATTTTTTGTTTTCCTTTGGAATGTCTGTCTGCTTGAAGCTCGTCCCACCATAATGCTGAATGTCCCTTCAACTTAGTGACAACATGCCTCACCTTTTTGTCCTCTTCGATATCTTCATAATCGAAGTAGGTGTTAAGAGCTCGGATCCAGTCCAACAACTCTTCTGCATCCAGGCTTCCTTCATAAACTGGAATGTCCATTTTGGTATTGGAACTCATCCTGGAAATGGCTTTGATCAATCGCTCAGTCGATGCATCCTCGGCTCTGACCTCTTCATCATGTCCAGCTTCTTCTTCGACCTCGGAATTACTAAGATCCCCTGCACCGACTCCGCGTCTTTGTGCAGTCTCCATCTCCTCAAGCCTTGCTGGAAGATCTCTCATCTGGCGCTCCATTTCTGGATTTCCTGCCGGTCTACCTCTTCTTCGTGCATCCCTGTCTTTTGGACTAGGTGACTGCCTCTCTCTCCTTGGCGGCATGATGTCTTCTCTTCTCTACTACAGAAAGCAAAGAAATCCCTGCTCTGATACCACTTGATGCAACCTTGCCCACTCCCTGGATAATGATCGCTCTCACCAGGACCTTCTCAAATCTTTGGCCCAAAGAGCGTCAATGCTCCTCTAATTCCCCGTCGAGAATTCTTCACCCACAACACTTTCCAATGATCTCCCTTAAAAATCGAAAAATCGGAATTCGCGACATCGCGAATTCGATGCTCGCGTGCCTTATGCCTCATGAGTCCCCGAACCCCGATATGGGTCAATCGTTGACTTTCTCCCTTCTATTATCAGAGTTTTCCCTATCAGGAAATTGACACATGCAATGTCGCGGTTCACTTACTCCACAAATCCCCGAACCCCGAACTTCGATGGCACGTGCACTATCTCCTTTCCACGTCACCTCTGCTCTCCGTGCTATCGGGAATCGCGTGATCGCGATTTCACCCGTCGCAATTTCTTTGCGCCGAGAAGTCCCGAATGCCGAATCCCGACTCTCCGGGATCATGTGCCACCTGTACCTATGGTGATTGACGGCTTCGATAGCTTCGGGAAATCGCCAATCACGATTTCGATCAGTGTGGAACTCTCACCTCCTCGAACCCCGAAGGCCAAATCCCCGATGGCTTTTGAACTCCACCTGCGCCTGAGAGTTAAATCCCACGCGACTTTCCAAGATCCGACGGTCGATGGGAATTCGTGAATCTCCCCCTTCAAGACCTAGCCGTCGATTCCTCCTGGTAAGGAATTATCTCGATCAATATCTTTCTCCTGCTCGACTCTCCTCGAGCCGCTTCCTGGCACTCCTCTGCTGCGTCACGAAGGAACTGTCCCTCTTGAGCTTATCCTCGCTACACAAATCTATATGAGGACTTGTTGCACGCACTCCTTGCGGCAACTCTTCGAACACGACTAAGTGTTGAAGCTTCCTCAACTCTGTACACTCACCTGCAGCAGCAGCTATCCTAATTCCCTTTCGCTCAGAATCGCAACTCTGAGTCTTCGTCCAACCTGCGCATGTCTTGCATGGCTCTAGTGCCAAATATGCACTTCTGAGAGATTAGACCAAAAGTTATCTCTATTTGAACCCTGCAGTCACACACTCCTTGCGGACAAATTCAACTGCACTCCTTGCAGGAATTCTCTGGTTCAGGGTAGAGAAACAATTGAAACTAACTCCTTGTCTTCACAGACTTCACTTCAACCATGAAATCACATACACAGCATGTAAAAGCAAATGTATGACAAGAAGCAAACAATCATGAGCATATCAACATAAATACACAGAGAAAAACACAGCCATGGAATTGAATCAAAGCTTTCTCTTATTAATTCAATGTCTGTACATGGAGGTTCTGCATACACTTCTCTGCTTGCTATTCTCTTTCTTCTTCTCTGGAATAATGATACAATACACAAAGGAGGGTGTCTATATCCGTTTTCCCTCTCGAAAACTGAAACTGTCTAATCTAGACTTAAAAATCTATCTACCTACATTAAATCTATTAAATGCCTTCCTATCTACTAAGGACGAGAGATTAAAGGCTCAAGGTCCCCTTTTCAATACAAGTGCGCTTCATCAAATCAACACATTAATGTTTTGTGCAACAGTTTCAAGGTGCCATCCAAAAGAATCATGCTGGCTTGTCCAGCTTTCCCCCGTGTTCGCGCTGGCTCGCTTGACGTGGGCGATGCTCCTGCATCATACTCCTCGGCTTGAAAAAATTTCATGGGCTCCTGTCCATGAGCTCCTACATGGTCTGTCCATGCTTCTGTATCATCGCTTCTGATTCCCAGCTGGCATCCTCCACTGGGTGATTCTTCCACTTTATCAGATACTCAAAATATTGCTTTCGTTTGGTTTTCTTACCCTCTCGCTTGTCCAGTATGCACTCCATCTGCGGCTTTTCTGCTACTGGTAATTGATTCTGCCACTGGATCACTGGTTCCTCAGTTCCAATTTCTGCTTCTCCAGCCCTGTATGGGTATAAATCTTCTATGTTGAATATCGGAGATATTCCGATGCCATCCGGAAACTCAATTTCATATGCATTCTCGCCAAATTTCTTCAGGACTCTGCATGGTCCAATTTTCTTCATATTCAATTTGTTATATGTTCCCCTTGGGAAAATTTCCTTCCTTAGGTGTGCCAGAACAAGATCTCCAACTTCAAACTTAAGTTGTCTCCAATGCTGATCTGCACTGCGCTTATACTCTTGATTTGAATCAATCAATCTTTGCTTCACCTGACTGTGAAGTTCCTGCATCGCCTTAGTGAATTTTTCTGCACTAGCACTGCTAGTCGCCGTCTGCTCTGAATCTTGCAATTCAGAAACTCCTCTCGATTGTGTCCCATACACAATCTGAAATGGACTCTTGCCTGTACTCCGATTCATGGAATCATTGTACGCAAATTCTGCCTGTGGTAACACATTGTCCCAGCTGCCGTGGTGTTCTGTCACCAAGCTCCTCAGTAAGTCTCCAAGACTTCTGTTGACCACCTCGGTCTGTCCATCTGTCTACGGATGGTAAGCCGAACTAAACACTAAGTCAGTTCCTAGCTTCCTCCATAGCGTCCTCCAAAAATGACCTATGAATTTGGTATCCCTGTCCGAGACTATGCTTCTTGGCAATACATGAAGTCTAACAACCTCTTTGAAGAACAAGTTTGCGATGTGCATCGCATCGCTGGTCTTTTGACAGGGAACAAAATGTGCCATCTTCGAAAGCCTGTCTACCACCACAAAAATGGAATCAACCCCTCTCTGCGTCCTTGGCAAACCCAATACAAAATCCATGAAAATTGATTCCCATGGCCTCTCGGGTATGGGCAATGGCTGATAAATATTGACATTTTGCTTCCGACCCTTTGAGTGCTGACAAATTCGACACCGGTCAACATACCTTTTGACATATACTCGCATGCTCGGCCAAAAATACAATTTGCTCAGCATGGAGAATGTTTTGTCATGACCAAAGTGACCTGCTAATCCTCCGTTGTGTTTTTCCTTCACCAAATTCTCCCTCATGGAGAAATTTGGAATGCACAGCTGATTGCCTCTGAACAACAATCCTTCCTAGATCATGAAATCTATCCATGGGTTCTGATCTCTGAGAACTGGATTCTCAGCTGCCTCGTATGCCTCTCTGAAATCCGCATCACCTGCATACATGTCTTTCAGATTTTCAAAACCCAATGTTTTGATTCGGAACTCCTGCAGCAATAAACATTTCCTGCTCAAAGCATCAACCACTTTGTTAGCAGTCCCTGAAATGTGTTTAATCACAAACGTGAAATTATGCATGTACTCTACCCATTTTTCATGCTTCTGTTTCAAATTCTCCTGTTGACTCACAAGCTGCAATGCATGATTATCGCTGTACAATACAAATTCTTTCGGGATCAAATAATGCCTCCACTTCTTTAATGCCTGTATGATGGCATAAAATTCTTTATCATATGTGGAGTATTTCAGCTTCACGTCATCCAACTTTTCACTGAAATATGCAACTGGCCTATCATCCTGGCTTAAGACCACTCCTATGGCATATCCACTCGCATCACATTTCACCTGAAATGTCTTCTTGAAGTCCGGCAACACCAACACTGGTTTCTCCATGATCTTTCGCTTCAGCAAATTGAAGCTTCTCTCAGCCTCCACTGTCCAGTGAAAAGTCTTATGTTGCTTCTTGACTGTGTCCATCACTGTTGCGCTAATCCCACTGAAATTCCTAATGAACTTTCGGTAGAAACTAGCCAAACCATGGAAACGTCTCACCTCGAAAATATTTCTCAGTGATGGCCAACTTTTGATCACTTCCACCTTTATCGGATCCATTTTCAACTCATTCGCTGAGATAACAAAACCCAAATAAATGAGCTTTGTCTTCATGAAGGAGCACTTCTTCATGTTGACCAACAACTTCTCCTGCTGTAGTCTTCTCATCACAATTTCCAAGTGTTTCAAATGCTCAGCCTTCGTTTTACTGTAGATTAATATATCATCCAGATATATGACTACAAACTTTCCGATGAATTCCCTCAGGGCTTCATTCATCAGTCTCATGAATGTGCTCGACGCATTCGTCAAGCCAAACGACATGACCAACCATTCGTACAAACCTTCATTTGTTTTGAATGCTGTCTTCCATTCATCACCTTCCCTCATACGAATCTGGTGATATCCGCTCTTCAGATCTATCTTTGAAAAATAATTTTTTCCACTCAAGCAATCCATCAGATCATCCATTCTCGGTAGTGGAAATCTGCACCTGATGGTAATTTTGTTAATCGCTCTGGAGTCTGTACACATCCTCCATCCCCCATCCTTCTTTGGGATAAGTACTATCGGAACAACACATAGACTTAAGCTTTCTCTGACCAGTCCTTTATCCAATAAATACTGGACCTGGTTCTTGACCTCCTCATTCTCCTGCGGCGTTAATCGGTACACAGCTTTATTCGGTAAACTAGATCCTGGTATGAGATCAATGTGATGGCTGACACTCCTCATCGGTGGAATGAACGAGGTAATTCGTCCACGATGATGTCAGCGAACTCTCCCAGCAGTTCCTGAATCTCATCTGGTAAGTCATCCACTCTTGTGCTAGTCAGGACAATCCTCAGTTTCCTAACCACAAAGAATTGTGGATCTTTGTTCTTCTCCATCTCCGTGAGAAGCTCCTTCCCACTCATGAGAAGTATGGTGTCGCTTACTTCCGGTTTCACTTCCTTATCCTTTATCGGAATCAACTTATGGGTTCTCCCATTCTTTTCCATTGTATATGTGTTCATCCTCCCATCATGAATCACATTTCTGTCATACTGCCATGGTCTACCCAACAATACATGACAGACATCCATGGGAATAACATCACATAAAGTCTTATCATGGTATCCCCCTATTTTGAATTCAACCAAGAACTGTTTAGTGACACTCACCTGATCTCCTTTTTGCAACCACGTGACTTTATATGGACTCGGGTGCTTAGTTGTCTTCAGCTCCAGCTTTTCCACCATCTCGGTTGAAACGAGATTTTCTGTGCTTCCGCTGTCCACAATGACCTTGCATTTCCCGTCCTTGGCTGCGCAAGCCGTTCTGAACAGTCTGCTCCTTTGCACTGAGCTTTCCACCTCTTTCTCAGGTGTCAAAAGGACTTTATGCATTCCAAGCGATCTTCCGCTGTCTGCATCTTCGTTCTCAGCATCACACCTCTCCGCCTTAGTGATGTGAGCTTCTCCTGCATCTTTCTTCTTCTCTGGAAACTCAAATGACTTGTGCCCATTCTTTCCACATGTAAAACATGTGATAACTCCTCCTCTTCCTCTACCTCGACCTCTAGTACGAGGAAGTGTGTTCGCATCAGCAAAATCTCCCCGCTGATCAATCTGTTGTCCTCTCGACTCAACATATGGCTGCCTCTGTTGTGAGGTTCCGCCTCTTTCAACCTTACCCTGAGGTCTCTTCCATTCCTCTTTGGGCTTCTGGAATTTCTCCTGGGCAACTGCTTTGCCTCTTGGTTGACTCCTGCCTCGCCCTCACTGTTCTTGCTTTCAGTTCAGCTTCTCCTCAGCTTTCAAGGCCATCTGGTACGCATCCTCAACTGTTCGGATGGTTACCATGCTCAATTCATCCTGAATGTCATATCTCATACCATTCATGTATCTGGCTACCTTCTCATCATCGCTATCCCGATGACCTGCTCAGATATTGAGCTTATTAAACTCTTCGATGTACTCTTTCACCGTCATCAACTTCTGTCTCAGGTTCTGCATTTGCCTAAACAGTGTGATCTGGTAATCCCTCGAGATGAAATTCGCTTTCATCTTAGCAATCATTTGATCCCAACTTTTAATTTTTTGTTTTCCTTTGGAATGTTTGTCTGCCTGAAGCTCATCCCACCATAATGCTGCATGTCCCTTCAATTTAGTGACAACATGCCTCACCTTTTTGTCCTCTTCGATATCTTCATAATCGAAGTAGGTGTCAAGATCTCGGATCCAGTCCAACAACTCTTCTGCATCCAGGCTTCCTTCATAAACTGGAATGTCCATTTTGGTCTTGGAACTCATCCTGGAAATGGATTTGATCAATCGCTCGGTCGATGCATCCTCGACTGTGACCTCTTCATCATGTCAAAATTCTTATTTGATCTCGGAATCACTAAGATCCCTTGCACCGACTCCGCGTCTTTGTGTAGTATCCATCTCCTCAAGCCTTGCTCGAAGATCTCTCATCTGGCGCTCCATTTCTGGATTTCCTGCTGGCTTGCCTCTTCTTCGCACATCCCTGTCTTCTGGACCAGGTGACTGCCTCTCTCTCCTTGGCGGCATGATGTCTTCTCTTCTCTGCTACAGAAAGCAAAGAAATCCATGCACTGATACCACTTGATGCAACCTTCCCCACTCCCCGAAGAATGATCGCTCTCACCAGGACCTTCTCAAATCTTTGTCCCAAAGAGCGTCAATGCTCCTCTAATTCCCCATCGAGAATTCTTCACCCACAACACTTTCCAATGATCTCCCTTAAAAATCGGAAAATCAGAATTCGTGATATCGCGAATTCGATGCTCGCGTGCCTTATGCCTCACGAGTCCCCAAACCCCGATATGGGTCAATCGTTGACTTTCTCCCTTCTATTATCAGAGTTTTCCCTATCAGGAAATCGACACATGCAATGTCGCGGTTCACTTACTCCACAAATCCATGAACCCCGAACTTCGATGGCACGTGCATTATCTCCTTGCCACGTCACCTCTGCTCTCTGTGCTATCGATAATCACGTGATCGCGATTTCACCTATCGCAATTTATTTACATCGGGAAGTCCCGAATGCCGAATCCCGACTCTTTGGGATCATGTGCCACCTGTACCTATGGTGATTGATGGCTCCGACAGCTTCGGGAAATTGCCAATCGCGATTTCGATCAGTGTGGAACTCTCACCTCCTCAAACCCCGAAGGCCGAATCCCCGATGGCTCTTGAACTTCACCTACGTCTGAGAGTTAAATCCCACGTGACTTTCCAAGATCCGACGGTTGACTGGAATTCGTGAATCTCCCCCTTCAAGACCTAGCCGTCGATTCCTCCTGGTAAGGAATTCTCTCGATCAATATCTTTCTTCTGCTCGAATCTCCTCGAGCCGCTTCCTGGCACTCCTCCGCTGCATCACGAAGGAACTGTCCCTCCTGAGCTTATCCTTGCTACACAAATCTATATGAGGACTTGTTGCACACACTCCTTTCGGCAACTCTTCGAACACGACTAAGTGTTGAAGCTTCCTCGACTCTGTACGCTCGCCTGCAGTAGCAGCTATCCTAATTCCCTTTCGCTCAGAATCGCAAATCTGAGTCTTCGTCCAGCCTACGCACGTCTTGCATGGCTCCAGTGCCAAATCTTCACTTCTGAGAGCTTAGACCAAAAGTTATCTCTATTTGAACCCTGCAGTCACGCACTCCTTGCGGACAAATTCAACTGCACTCCTTGCAGGAATTCTCTGGTTCAGGGTAGAGAAACAATTGAAACTAACTCCTTGTCTTCATAGACTTCACTTCAACCATGAAATCACATACACAGCATGTAAAAGCAAATGTATGACAAGAAGCAAACAATCATGAGCATATCAACATAAATACACAGAGAAAAACACAGCCATGGAATTGAATCAAAGCTTTCTCTTATTAATTCAATGTCTATACATGGAGGTTCTGCATACACTTCTCTGCTTGCTCTTCTCTTTCTGCTTCTCCAGAATAATGATACAATACACAAAGGAGGGTGTCTATATCCGTTTTCCCTCTCGAAAACTGAAATTGTCTAATCTAGACTTAAAAATCTATCTACCTGCATTAAATCTATTAAATGCCTTCCTATCTACTAAGGACGAGAGCTTAAAGGCTCAAGGTCCCCTTTTCAAAACAAGTGCACTTCATCAAATCAACACATTAATGTTTTGCGCAACAGTTTCAAGGTGCCATCCAAAAGAATCATGCTGGCTTGTCCAGCTGTCCCCCGTGTTTGTGCTGGCTTGCTTGACGTGGGTGATGCTCCTGCATCACCTAATCATACTTAATCTCAACTACAATAGTAAAGAATATATCTTATAAGGATTTAATTGAGAAATATTAATCTAAATGTTAATGCAACTTAGATTCAAGTTAGTCTCTATTATTGTTTAAGTCTAGTGGAGTAGCCCTCGTGACCATCTGTTATGAACCAAAATCCGAAAATAACATAATAATAGAAGGAATAAGTAACTCCATGTCCTAATAATGATAAAGATTCAAATAATAGTAATCCACTCTGAGAGGGAAACCTCCATTTACAATATATCCAATTTCACAAGATAGCATGCCTATACAAATGAATCTCCTTTATTATAAATAGGAGATAAAGAGAGCATTATGTATCCTACCACTAAGATGATCATGATGTATCCTAACATAGGGCCTTAGGGGCCTTAACATATGCCCTCTCTTTTAAAAAATATTTTCCATCAAATCTTGTAATTGAGGGTGTTTCTTCATGAATTGCTCTTTTTCCCATGTAGCTTCTTTTGGAGGCATATTGTTCCACTTCATTAGGTACTCCATAATGGTTTTATTCCAAAGAGATACAAAAAATTGATATATAACCTTTTATTGTTCAATAAGGAACTTCCCTTGTTCATGTAATTATGTAAGTTATGTCTGCAATAACATAGTTTGTCCCAAAACCTTTTTTTATGATAGATACATGAAAAAAATTATGAATGCAAGAAGAAGGAAAATATAATTCATATGCCACTTTTCCAACCTTGTGAATAATATTTTAGGGTCCATAAAATTTTGGATTCAATTTGTTATTCCTCTTTTGTTTGAGAGTAGATTACTTATAAGGTTGTAGTCTCAAAAATAACCAATCACCCTCCTCAAATTTCCTTTCACTTTGATGTTGATGTTCTTTCTACTTCATCTTGTTTTGTTCCATTTGAAGTATTTTCTTAAGATTTGTCAAATTTTATTTTGTTTTCCCCATATGTGACTCTATTTCATATACTTTGGACTGATCCTACAAAAAGTATGAGATACTCAGAGCCATATATCCATAAAGGTCTTCAAATGGGGACATCTTAGTAGATGTGTGATAGGTAGTATTATATCACCATTTTGCTAGAGGAATCCACTTCACCCATTGAGATTTATTTTCTAAAGAATAAGACCATAGAAAACCATCTAAACATTTGTTAACTATTTCTATTTGACCATATGCTTGTGGATGATATGTTGAACTCATAGTACCCTAGTTTTATTCCACTCATCTTCCATGATTATTTCCAAGACATTCTAATGAATTTTGGATCCTTCTCACTTACTATTACTTTAGGAGATCCATGAAGTCTATGAATTTCGTTCATGAACACTTCTACCACTTGAATTTTCATATATGTACTTTGAATTCCACAAAAATGTGCATATTTTATGAGTCTATCCATGACCACAAAATCAACATCCTTAACTTTTGATTTCGGTAAACCTATAATGAAACACAATGATATTTATTCCCATATTTGATTAGGTATGTGTAAAGGCTAAAGTAACCCATTGTTTTTACCTCCTCTCCTTAATTTCTTTGGCACACCTCACATTCTCTTGCAATTTTTTGAATATCTTTATTCATTCCTTGCCCCCCAAAATATTTTTTGATCCTTTGATATGTCTTAAGTAACCATGTATGTCCTACCATCAGAGAGTCACGAGACTGCGTTACTATTTGTTTCTTCAAATTTGATTGAGGGATTACAAATATTCCACCCTTGTACCAAATGATATATGTCTTCCACTCCTAATGTTCCATAGAGTTCATCCCATCCTTTATACATTGTATTTTATGCCCAATACTACTACCATTCTTCCATTCATGGTGATATTCTTCCAATCATTTAGGAATGGAATATGTAACATAATATAAACTTGAGGTTTATTCTATTGTATAAAGGACTTGTATTACCACATTGTCCTTTCCCTTTTTTTAGATTGTTTCAAAATCGAACCCTTGCATTTTTGCTACCAACTTATTCTTCTCTTTTGATGAGAATATTTTCTCAAAAAATTACTTTAGGCTATCATGGTATGTCTTGACTTTAAAATGCCTCTCAATGAGATATTTCCACCATTTTTTTATTATTAAATATTATTATTTTTTTCATTTCTTTTACCAAGTTTGTTCCCTTGAATTATTTACTTTCAAAGCCAGTGGTATCCCTTATTGTGTCAATACTACTCCAATTTATTTTCTTCATGCATCACATTTAACTATTAATGTTTTACCAAAATCTTGTGTTTCCAATACTGACGTAGAATACATGGCATCCTTTAAGAGTGAGAATTCCAAGGTATCCTCTTCATTCCATACAAATGAATTTTTATTCAAGAGAGATGGAAGAGGGCCTACAATGCATGCATAATTATTAACAATATTTTTTATAATATCCTATAAGACCCAAAATCCTTTAATACTCTTGATGTTCTTAGGGATAGGCCATTTAATAATATCTTGGATCTTTTGAGGAACTACCTTAACCCATTCCCTTGAAAACATATGATCTAAATACTCTACTTATTGTTTCCTAAAATAACATTTGGATCATTTTACATATCATTTATTTTTCTCGAGAATTTGCAGGAATTTATCCACACGTTTAATGTGGCCCTCCCATGATTTTCTATATATAATTATATCATCAAAAAAAACCGCAGACAATTTATATTTTGGGCTCAAAATATTTTGTTCATGATGTTTTGAAAATTAGAAGGAGCATTAGTCAACCCAAAATACATTACCAAGGACTCATAGTTCCCTTCATGTGTTCTAAAAGTTGTTTTGGGAATGCCTCCTTTTCCTAATATGATATGGTTGTATCCTGTTTTAACATCTAAATAGGTAAAATAAGCCAATCCATGAAGCTCATATAATAGCGCATCAATATTTGGAATAGGGAATTTATCCTTGATGGTGATTTTGTTTATATCATTATAATCAAGAAACCTTCTCCAAGCATTATCGTTTTTTTTCACCATCACTTCTAGAGTTTAAAATGAAGTGATACCTTAATATAGCATGTATTATACCATTTTCCAAGTCTCCTCCTTTTGTTGATGATGATATCTATAAGGCCTTTTATTAGGAGGAGTACTTTTAGGTATTATTTCAATTTTATGTTCATGATCTCTAGATTGAGGTATCCATTTAGGAACTTCTTGGAAGACCTTATGGTGCATTTCCAAGGTGAATTTTAATTCCTTTGGAATATTCTCATCTTCCTTCTTTACTTACATAAAATAAAGTCTAACCACAACTTCCCTACTACCCTTTTCTATGATATTTTCAATTATATGAGATCTAATGACCCGATAAGGTGAATCTTTAATCCCTTTGAATTCATGTTGAGTTCCCTCCAATTCAAATCTCATGAATAGTTCCTTATAGTTTGTAGAAACTATGTCTAATGTTCTCAACTATTAGATCCCCAAAGAAACATATAATCCTCTAATGGGAATGGAATACATTGGTATTTCTAAGTTAAATTATCCCATACTAAGTTTAATTTTGTGGAGTTTTCATACACAATCAATACGCTCCCCATTAGCAACCAAAACTTGAAAATTTGTTATTGGATGCAAAAAACAATTGAGTCGCTATGCTAATATTTTATCAACGAAGTTATGGGTACTTCCTAAGTCAATAATCACTATGACCTTTTGCTTCTTAATGAATTTGACAATAATAAGGGTTTGAGGTTATGACAAAGTTTCCAATGCATGAACAAATATTTCACACTTTTCAATGTTGTGCATAATTTCTACAAAACTTTTCATGTTATTTTAAGTTCACTAGTTCTTCCTCATTGATTTTTGTAGACGCCTTTGTTTCCTCTTCATCATTATTCTCCAAGGTGATAAATTTTGTTTCTTGACATTTATGCCATTTTGACCATTTTCTATTATACAACCAAAGCACAGTTATTTTTCTCTTCTTTCCTCCATTTCCTTCTATTATATTTGAGTAGGTTTAGGTACGATTTTCTTATGATATCCAAATATATCTACTTACTGCATATGTTCTAGCTATAGACATGTGTGTATCCCTATTCTTGTATTGAATATTATGGCAAAATTGCATAACCTCCATAATCTATTTAGGATGTTTTAAGCAAATGTCATGTTGAATGTCTTCTTTTAATCCATACATTTTATCTTCCAACATATGTTCATCATTTATGTTATCAACCCTTGTTTTCAACACCTAAAATTCTAAATTATAATCTTCAATATCATGTAAGTGTTTTATTCTTGTCAAATGACTAAAGCAGTCTTGTTCCCAAATTTTTCCATATTTTTCCTATAAGTCTCTTCTAAATAAACACCAAGTATAATGATAAGAATGGGGTTTCCATTTAAATATCCATTGATGTCATTGATAGGGTTTTTACTGAAACTACAAAGTTTATAAGGAAATCCTTTTCTTATCACCCATAATACTATGCAATTCAAAGTATTTCTCTATTTACCCATGTAAATAGTTTTTTTCCTTAAAACATCTTTAGTTCAATATTGGGAAAGTTGAAACCCATAGGAACCCATCCATAATTAACTCCACTATCACGTTAGCCTCATAATCCTAAACTGTAATAAGTCCAAGTGTTTTCCTAGATTAAATGTTTTAGAGATTAGAGTATTCTAGAAAGTTTTGTCAAGAGGACATTCAGATTATGCAACTTGTGTGGGTTAATTTCAATTCGTATGACCTGCATTAGATGTGTACAATATTTTTGATGGGTCCAAAATAGACCTGTCAAGTAGGTAAGGGTGAAGGCCCAATAGCAAGCCCCAATTAGAATCTCTCTCATTCGAGATGGAATTTATGACCAGTGTGTGGGCTTGGTTTCCACTCTAGCTATTATCTAAATATGAATCTAAGAACCAAATGTTCTCAAATGAATTAAATTTTGAACCTAAAATAAATTATGCTGCCTACTGCTTCTCTAAGATGCAATTTTAAGTTATCCTAAATTATCGTGATCAGGAGTAAACTACAAGAACGAGTACAGTAAAATGTAATACCTCTCACACATAATTAATTCATCAATACAAGGAGTAGATTGATATGACAATATAATAATCAAGACATAGTTAATTGTTTCACCAACTCTTTACACTATTTCTGTACTCATAAGGAAATCCGGGAAATATGAATATATTGAGCATGGTAAGAACAAATTCATAAGACTAATGCATACATTCATAAAATAAACATATAAAAAAAGAATAATCTCATTTTCACATATCAAGTACCAGAATCTCCATAAATGTCTCTTCTTCCATTAACCATACAAAAAAGTATTGTTATGATATAATACAGATGAAAAATCCCCATCTCTAATTGTGGTATCATCTTTTATAAATTAAGAGCGACTTTTTACGTTTTGAAACTTCTTTCTATCAAGGGATAGTTAGGGCTCTTCCTTTCGTATTCTCATTTGGATGACAAACAAGATACCAAAGAAAAAAATAGATAAGTTACAAAATTATCATGATGACACTATCGTTTTCATTTCCATCCTATATTGATACTCCTTCTAGAGTGCATGTTCTGTCTTAATTTCTTCTATCCTACTGGACTAAATCTTCTCCAAGTATAGTTCTCCATCAGAGACCTTGGTGGAAACCTCTAACCACAATTCATGTGTCATCCTCTTGAAGAACATATAGTTCATTGTGATTAATTTGGTGGGATTCAACAAGTATTCATCAAGAACATCACGATTCACCTCTGTAACCTATTCAATAGTCTCCTGATTGATTTCCCTTTGTTCCTCTACTTCAATTATCCTCAATTCGACTGGTGGTGCATCATCATTGGGAGGCATGAATTTCATTATGAATCCTTTTACTAGATCATTTGAATTGTTCCACACTCTTTTACATGCCTTGGTGACTACCTCTTCAATATTTTGGATGTCCTATAGTAAGGGTTTCCATGTGTCAAAAAAGACTTGACTCTTTATCTTTTTCTTCCTAGAATATATTGGTAGCGTATCAGGTGGGTCTTTGTACACTCCTTTCCAATTGATGATTCTATCAAAAACATTATTCACCTTTTGGTACCTATATTTGATTTCATCAATTTGATCTTCCAAACTCATGTGGTCATCCATATTTTTATGTATATCATTCAATATGAATAAAACCTCTTTTTCTCCAACCTCAATGTTTCATTTAGGTTCATGGTCTTAGCTCTTATAACATCCAAAGAAAGTATGTTTTTTTTTTCCAAGGGTTTCTCAAGTTTTTCTTTGCCTATTTATAATCCCATAATTTTGTATTCCTGTTTCTCAACCAACCTGTTGGTTTCAACTTGTTCTATTTACAAATTGGCCACTTCTCGAGCATGCCTAGTCTTTATTTTTCTATTTCTTTTGAGAATTGTTTTTTGACATCTTCCAATTCTTTTGTGTATAGATATTGGTTTATGTGTACCCTTTTTTCAAACTCTACATTTATTTCATCCTTTTTATTTTGTAAGGACTTATGTAACTCTTGTGTGTGAAGGTTATCGACAACCACAATTACCCTTTCAAACTCCGAAGTGATTTCATGCATCTTCGATTGCAAAAGTCTCTCCATTTATTCCTTATGGAGTTCCTCTTTCTCATTAGTTTCTTTAAGAAACTCAACAAAGATATTATCTTTTTGTGTACTGAGATTATTTTCAAGATAAAAAAATTTAGCATGTGCAATGTCCAGTGCTATGGTGACTTCATAGATAGAATTGCAGTTTCCCCTGCAAATGCATGAAGTATATAGGTATGTATAACATGCTCTTTTGGATCTGGCCCTAATTCCCATTCAATGACTCTCTTTGTGGATGATTGTCTTCCAGTTGTATCTACTCTTTTCATTTTATGTGATCTCTCCTCAATTCCTTTAGTTATATGATTGTAGTAGTACTCTCCTACAACAACCACAAAATTCTTTAAATTTAGCACTTTTGAGGAGAAGGTTGAATTATTGGGAATGGACATGAGGGCAGTACATTCCTAGGGTAGAATGTTTACTATGCCCACATTAGGAGTTGATTGGATGTTTTGAGTCTCATTTAATTTTTTCTATCTTTTCCATTCTACTTCCTCATCTTCCTTCCTTTTAGCTCTAGCTTCATCTGCCAATATTTTCTTCTCCTCTTCATCTATTTTTTGTACATCTACTTCAGATGATAATATATTTTCTTCCTCCTTGACTTTCTTTTGTTGAAGTGCATCTTGCTGAGATTTTATCTCATCTTCCTTCTTTTTTCTCCTTTTATCAACAATCCTTTTAAGTGTTTATTCCTTCTTCTTTTTCTCATCGGCTTTGGAGGCCTTCTTCGGTTCATTTTTCAGTTTCCCTTTGGTTTCTTCTTGGTTCTTTTTTCCTTTTTTAGCTTTATTTCTATGATATTCTTCCTGTCCATTTATTCACTTTTAGTCTATTTCATCTACTTTTCTTATCTTTTCTTGTTCCTTTGTTTGTAACTTCTTCTAGTCTTCCTCAATAAGCAGTTGGAATTATTCCTGTAAGATATTCTTTTTGTTCCATTTGTAGTTTATTTCCTAGACACATCATAAAGTATCCTTTGTAATAATTATTCGAACAATAGGACTCCTTTGAATACCTCTTCTACAAAATTAACTTCATGCCTCTTAGACTGAGTGAGACCCATGGACTTGATATGACTCACTATCAAGTCATGTGGATCATTCCTTGAAGCTTCTCCAAGGCACAAACACATTTTCTATAGGGATTCTGCCTCTTTTTTGGCATGTGGACCATTCAATAAACTATGAATTACTATATTTATAGGGAAAGTAGGCTAGATCTTCTTACTACTTCCCAAAAGGAGAGAGGTTATACCAGTTCCCATGGTATGAAAAGTGATTTCTATGATCAACAACATGTCAGGGACATAATAGGGAAGGAGGTGCGGGGATATAGTATTACCATACACTTTGATGTAATTATATTATTTCCCTAAATACCAATTTTCTACATCTTTCATCCCATCCATGGCTTTACCTAATATTATATATCTTGGGAATACAAAAATGATAGTATGGAGGGGGAAAAGAAAGGAATCCATATATCATAGAAGCACTTTTTGTAGTTTATGTTCCAGAATTCAGAACAATAAATATGAATTGGAGGTTGGTCTTGATCCCAAATATACTCGAAAATAGGAAATTACATGGATGAACAAATGGCATTGATAAGATACGCATACATGTAAAAACATGGTTTCTTCATACCTAGAACATTTGTCATGTTCCAAAAAATATTGAAAGCTAATATCTCTACCTATTTAAAGACCTATCCTGTCTTTATAACTATGTATGCCATGGGAATCCACTCCATCTTGGAATGTGTAATATTTTCTTCCCAATATAGTATACTCAACATAACAATCAATATCATGTATGGTATTTTAAACTTATAGGTGAGAATTGATCTTTTCCCTTGCTTGAATTTTCTTTCTTCATCTAACCACCAATATTCCATCAACTTGGTAAATTATTTGTTATTTTGTGTAGCATCCCCAGTCACCAACTAAGCTATGACACTTAAAATTTCAAACTCTGAAATAAATTTAAATCATAAAAATATTATCCAATTGCACTGATTCATACAAAATAATAATAGAAATATGCAACATACATAGGAAAAACCCATGAAAAAAAATGCATAAATATTGACACAACACATGAATTAACACACAACTAAGAATTATATTTGATTAAAAGAAAACCAACTGCATCCATACCTTCCACGTTCGTCCCAAACTTAGACTACACTTCTCATAACTCTCAGTAGTGGGTTACCCCCAAGCTGGGGCTAAACTCCACCTAGGTAAAGGATTCCTTACCAGGATAAAGTATATTAGAAATAAAGAAACTTAGAAACAGGTGCCAAATTGAACTAACAACCTACAGTCCCTCATTCCCCACATGCTTATACCACCCCAGGAAGTGTGCCCCTTCTCTGCTCAACAATCCCTCGATTTCCCCACTTCCTTTCTAGGGATTTAGAAACCGATTGGACAATAAGTATCAGATCCCTATAGCTGTAGTTTTGCACCTTTGGAAATCAATTCCAACAATTCTCTCACCTAGGGAGAATGCTCACAGGCCTAACAACCTTCCTCTTCAATATCCTACAAGCCTAACAACCTGCTTCTTCAGTCCAAATCCAAAATTAACCAGGGTACAGATACATGTAAAAGTATAGTAACAACAAGGTATGGATGATATTTGAGTGATTGAATGAATGTTGATATAATTATAGGAAAATGAACTAAGTCCAAACAATATGTATGCATGTTCCCAACTTGACATTTTTCATGTTGAGAACTACTTTGGGCCCACTTGTTCCCATCCTTATAACTTAGGATAAAATAATTATCCATACTTTATACTTTAAGGAATATTAATATAATATTCCTTTGGGATTAAACCCTCCTAACTTAGCCCCTTATCCTTAACTTTTATCCCCCTTTCCCTTTCTAGTGGAGTTTATCTTGCCATACTCTTTTACATGGTTGGTCTGTAGAAATGACGTGTTTTAATCAATATTTGCATGTGATTACATATTACAATGATGTCTCACTGGCCATTTAGCATATGGCTCTCCAGCCTAATAACTACACAGGCTCTTTGGCCTCAAAATACATATACACAAAGGCACTCTGGCCCAAAAACTATGCACCTACTCCATTGTACACAAAAATTAAGATGGTGCACACTCTTCCTTTAGTGTGAAATCCTCACATAATTACATTGGTAGGAGATACATTATAAAATGTGTGCACTCCTTTGGTATGAGATTCCCATGCACTGACTCAGTGCGCATAGAACCAAACGAAGAACCTTTTACCATCATCTCACCATCTTATTTGTATGATTACATTTATATTTACAATCAATATCCATAACTCACTAGCCTATCTTTTCATTTAAATTTATATGTACAATTGGGGTTCGGCCTAGGGGTATTACATTTCTCTCCCCCTTATTTATGCACTATCCTCAATGAAGTATATACATATAGACAACCAAAATTTCAAAAGTCTTCAAAAATATGTGGGTATTCTATCTTCATAGCATCCTCATGCTCCCAAGTTCCATCTTCATGACCATACCAGGTCCATTGGACCTTTACTATCCCTATGGCTCAATTCTAGAGCTTCTTGATCTTTTATTCAAATATGCACACCAGATGCACTTCAAAGTTTCTCTCTTGCTCCACCTGAATAACATTCCAATCAATGACATGATTAGCATCAGGTACATACTTTTTAAGAAATGACACATGGAATACATTATGAATACACATTGATGTCATTAAGGAAATAATATATTCTATGGGACCAATCCTCTCAAGGATTTCAAATGGCCTATAGTAACGTGCCGCCAGATTTGAACAATTTCCAAACTTCAGGGATATTTTCTTGGCTTTTACTTTCAAGAACACATGGTCACCCACTTTAAATTCTCTACGAGTTATTCCTTTATCAACATAGTTGTTATTTATGTCCTAGGAATCCTTTAAATTATGTTTTATTTTCATCATCTTCTCTTCCATTTCCTTGAGTAGTTATGGCCCAACCATTTCTCTATCTACTGGATTGTCCCAATTCACTGTTGTGTTTCACTTTCTTCCATAAAGTGCCTCAAATGAGATCATCTTTAAAGATTCTTGGTACCAATTGTTATAAGAAAACTATACCAAATGCAAATAATCCTCCCATTTGGATGGTTTATCCATCAAATACATCCTCAACATGTCTTCTATCACCCGATTCATCCTTTCTGTCTTCTCATCTGACTCTAGATGATAAGTTGTGCTAAAATTCATATTTGTTCTGAATCCCTTGAACAATCCTTTCAAAAAATTTGATGTAAATTTTGGATCTTTGTCATACACAATTGTCTTAGGTATACCATGTAGTCGATCAATTTCTCTCATACAAATATCAACAATGTTGGATTCCTTGTGTGTGAGCTTTACTAAAATAAAATGGGCAACATTTTTAATCTTATCCCCCCACTACCATGATAGAATCATGTTTCTTGTTTGTTCTGGGTAGTTTGGTGATGAAATACATTGTTACAACTTCCCATTTCCACTGAGGAATGGGAAATGGATGTAGAAAACCAGCTGGGTGTTTATTATTAGCCTTAACCTTTTGACACTCCAACCACCTGGAAATAAAATCAACAACCTCTTTCTTCATACATGGCCAATAATAATGGATCTTGATAACTGCAACCATTTTATGGTAACCTAGGTTCCCAACATAAGGAACATTATGAATTTCTTTTCCAATCAAAATTTTCAATTTCTGATAATTTGGCACATAAAATATGCCCCTATACATGAGAATTTCATCTTTTTTTCTGGCTTATATTCTTCACTTTTCTACTGCAAAACACATTGTTGTAATTTTGTCTTTATTTCCATGTATGATAAATCTAATTTTGAAGCCTCTAATATTATGTATTTCAAATATGATTGGTACATGCTAATGGATGTAGCATGAATATCATGCACCCGTATACTAAGTGCAACAACTACTTTGTTCTCTTTCCCCTTGATATTATTTATATCAAATTCATATTCACTGAGAAATTATAACCACCTTCTTTTGGTGGCATTTAGAGTTGGTTGTTCAAATAAATATTTTAGACCACTATGGTCTGTCCTCAACTCAAATATTTTTCCTATGAGGTAGTTCCTCCACATATTCAAGGCATGTACTATGGCTGCCAATTCCAAATACTGAGTAGAATAGTTCCTTTCATGCTCCTTTAATTTCCTTGATTCATAGCACACCACATACTCATTCTAACTAAGGACTCCACCAAACCCTTATTTACATGCATCAATGCATACAATGAAGTCTTCATTTGGATCAACAATCCTTAGTATTGGAGCAATTGCTAATTAATGCTTCAAGTGTTGGAAACTCCTTTCACAATCTGATGTCCAATCAAACTTCACACCCTTCTTATGCAAGGAAGTGATTGGGTCTGTAATCTTTGAGAATCCCTCAATGAATATTTTGTAGTAACCTGCAAGTCCCATGAATGATATCACCGCAGAGACATTCCTTGGTGTTTTCCACCCCTCAATGGCCTTTGTATTTTCTGGGTCCATTGTTATTCTTTCCTTTGAAATGGTATGGCCCAAATAATGAATTTTCTTCTGATAGAATGAACACTTGCTCAATTTGGCATACAACCGATGCTCCTTCAATACTTGTAACACCATTTTCAAGTGTTTCTCCTTCTCTTCTTCAGACTTAGAATTTATAAGAATGTCATCCATGAATACAATGACAAATTTATCTAAGTATTCTATGAAAATAGCATTCATTAGACACATGGAGACATCGGGTGCATTTGACAACCCAAATGGCACCACTTTGATCTCATAATGGCCATACCTCGTTTTGAAGGCAGTTTTGTTGATTTATTCTTCTTTAATTCTTACATTATGATAGCATGACCTGAGATCAATATTTGAGAATATTTTTGCATCTTTCAACTGATCAAAGAGGTCATCTATCCTTGGCAAAGGATACGTGTTCTTCATAGTTACCTTGTTCAATTTCCTGAAGTCAATGCAAAGTCTCAATGCTCCATCCTTTTTCTTCACAAATAATGTCGGGGGACACCAAGGTGACACACTTGGGTGTATATACCCCTTCTTTAGAAGCTCTTCAATTTGCATTTTTAATTCCTTCAGTTCTGGTGTACTCATCATGTAAGGGGTATTGGATACTCAGGATACTCTAGGCATCAGATTGATGGAGAAATCAATATATCGCTTGGGTGGAAATCTTGGTATTTCTTTAAATATATATTCAAATTCTTTTAGGACTTCATAATATTCAATATTTGGCACCTTATATTTAGGTGTCTCTTCCATATGTGCTACAAATATTTGACACCCTTTCCTATAAAGTTTTTTCAATTGCAAGGTTGTAACATCTCTGATAGTTACTTCCCTTTATTATCCTTAAGTTGCATTCCTCATCCAAGAAATTAAATGCCTTATTATGACAGTCTAGGGAAACATGATGTTGGTCCAACCAATCCATACCAATTAGGCAATCATAGGAACCTAAAGGTATGCTGTTCAAATATGTCCTGGTGCGCAGTCCATTCATGTCCATTGGGCATGCCTTAACCATCTCATTAATTTTCTTTTTAGCTCCTATAGAGAGCTACACCCACCAAGATTTTCTAATCTTTCTTCTTGGAAATTGAAATATTTCCACCATCTTAGGATCTATATAGCTATGACTATCTCCTGAATCAATCAAAATAAAAATGTTTTGTTTTTTTTATCTTACCTTCCACTTCAATCATATGTGACCAAAACCCAACTTTCTTGTTATCTAGGGCTACATAGATCATAGGCACATTTCTTCCGATGTCCTCCACTATATCAACGTGTTGTACATTATGAACAATCCTCAAATTTTCACCTCTTTGAGGGAAATCTACGTACATATGATCTCCCCCACAACCCCAACATTGAATAGGTGGATGCCTTGGTTTTTTCCCCAATGTATCGATCATTTTGGGTTCTTTAGAAGCTTGTTGTCCCTAAGAACTATTTCTGAATAATGGTATCTTAGTTACCTTCTTCCTCTATTCCATCTTGTTTTTCTTCTTCTCTTCCCAAGATTTTTGGAAAGTTAGTCTTCCTTTATGCTGATCATAAAGGAATTTATCCCTTCTTATAGTTTCCTATAGTGTATTGGGATCATCATAAGTATATCTTATCACCGATAAATGATGACAACCCACTCAAATACCTCTGAATCTTAACTTTCTCATCCTTGATGAAAGAAACATAATTCAACAGTTCTAAGAATCTCCTTTCATACTCATCTATCATCACACTCCCAATATTGAGTTCAAAGAACTCCTTCATTTTCTTATCATAGTATCATTTGGTTAATTACTTATTTTGAAAGTACCTCTTGAATTCCCTCCAAGTAACCTTCTTTGCATCAATGTTTTTCACCTATACAAATTGGTCCCACGACATTGATGCTTTTCCTTTGTGTTGATAGATGGAAATTATTCCTTCTTCTTGTGAGGAGTAGTTATGTAACTAGAGTACTTCCTCATTCCTAATATCCAGGTCTCTGCATCCTCATCCTTCTTTTTCTCACCATAAAATGTAGGTGGTTTTATTTTATTCATTTATCCGTGTAGCTCATCCACCCCATACCTTCTCTTATGCTTCCTGACAGGAGATGGAATTGAACTATTGTGTGCCCTCCTAGTTGAATTAATTTTGGATTGATGGTGATGCATGCCAACTCTTATTTTTCTTCTCCTCTCATCATGAGATATGTGACTCCCTGATTGGCTTGACTAAGAGTCCTTATCCATATTCTTCTCTAATCTGTTTAAGATCTACATTAACTTGATGTTGAAGCCTTATTGCTGCTCTTTGGATTTCATAAGCCTCTCATTATAATATTTATAACTATGGAAATAATTTTCATACTTTTTATGGTCTTTACCAAGTTCATGCTTTCCTCCTTTCCTTCTCCATGTCCATTTGAATTTGTACCTTGATTACCCATACATAGATACATCCCTCTAATATCATATTCATGGTTTTAATCCATCTGTGTATATTCCATGCCTTCCATGTTTCTAAACTCTATGTTGATATTGTTTTGATCTAAATGTTGTCACTTTGCAAAATGTGCAGACAAAAAGATTTGTTAGACTAAACAATTTAACAAATTCATAAAAACTATGTACAATTCTGTTCTAATAATGCATTATAATACTTTCTTCTATTTCCTTATGAAATTAACTTCCTAGATCAATTTTATGGGTTTATATATGGATTCCTCTATCCAATACCTTTCCAATGACTACTCCCTTGCTCAATTATAAGTCTTGAGTAGAAACTTATGGCCATTTGAATATTACCCAAGAATTCTTTTTGTTCACACCTTAACCAGGTGAAAATCTAAACTATATTTATGTTTCTTTATACCTTATCTTATGGAGTTTTAATAGGATCCCAACTAGGTTCCTTAATCATCATAATTCAAACAATCTATCCAAGTTTCACCTCTTTATGGGTTCTGGGTTGCTAGAAACAACCAACTGAAATTTCAAGCCAATTAGTATTTTGTTTTGTCCTGAATGCTACAAGTACCTTCTATTCCCTCTTAAACATATTTAATGTGCCTAAAATTTTAATTTAGATCCATGGATATTTTCTATGATTCAATATATTTCGACATACTACTCATGTCCCTCAATTTGATTCTCAAGCAGGAAATTATGGCCTTCAGAAGTTAATTGGGGCTTAAAATTTAATCTCTATCATCCGTGTTGTAAATCACTCATCCTAACTCTGTTTGACGAATGGGATACACCGTTAGAAATCCATCACTGAGATATTTTGTTTGAGCTACAAAATTGAAGGATTGATGCACTATTTTTGAGTAGCTAAAAACATTATTTAGGGTCTAAAAAATGCCCTGCAAAAACATCACCTTCAAAAATACAAAACATTTTGTGGAAAATCATTGGTTTTTTGTTGTTATAGTCTTCCAAATCGACTTTGCGTTCACCATTTATAAATTATACACCCATAATTATCATGCAAAATTTCTATGTGTGTAATGCCCAAAATGTAGAGCATGCACCATGCACCCATATCCAATGTGAACAACGTTTGTGTCGCACACCAATATCTAGCGCACACAACTTTTATGTTGCATGCCAATATCTAGCGCACACAAATTTTGTGTCACACACAAATATTTTGCATGCATTGTAATATTTTCACCACATAAAACCAAGGTTCAATGTTCTCACACTACGCAACAATACTCCCTGTGCACCACCAATTCTACTTTCACGCGGCGTTAATATTTAACGTGCACACACTACACACTAACATTATGTGCGCACTAAAAATTTTTCACTGCACTATGCTAACACTCAATGCACATTCCTTTCACACCAATATTATGGGTGTGCCACAATCTCTGCACCATGTGATGCCAAATTCTAGAGCACTCACCCATGCACCAATAATATGAGCATGCCACCAATTCTACACCACGCAGTGCCAAATTTTATTGTGCACCCTCGCGCATCATTATTTTTCTATGCATTTCCACCTATGCACCATGAAGTGCCAAATTTTAGTCTACACACCCACAAACCATTATTTTTCTATGCATCACCAACTTTGCACCGTGCAATAAAAAAATTTACTGCGCACATTAGCGCACCATTATTTTTCTGCACTTAGTTGATTTTCCCATAATTTTGACTCACAAAATTCATATTCATATCCAACTCATACAATTATGGTGTTGAACGAGAAGCACTATAGTTAAACTTCACACAATGATTTTTGATCTTGTAAACCCAATTTGATCTTTGCATAGGAATTTGAACCTTTCCCCATCGAATTCCTCCATAACTTTGTTGCAGAAATTGGGGCTTTTTCCCAATTTTGCCCAATTTTGTCTTAGGAGCCATGGCCACTCTATAAACTCAAAAAATCATCCATCTACAGGCCCGAATTTCCCCATTAGAAATTGAAATTTCTTATTTTTAATTTTTGGGCTCGATTCTTCACATTAGCCATGAGATTTCTCTCAATTTTACTGCAATAATTTAATCAAACAAGTTGCAGACATACTCCAGAAATTAATTCTCTGGGAATTTCCACTACAACATTCTGCTAACTTGGCCCATCCAGACTTAGTGTTGAAAACTGACCTCTGATACCACATTGTAGCATCCCCAATAACCAACTAGTCTATGCCACTAAACATTTCAAACTCTGATACTAATTTAAATCATAAAATTACTTTGCAATTGCACTGATTCATACAAAATAATAACAAAAATATGTATGCAACATACACCTGAAAAACTCATGAAAAAATGCATAAATATTAATACAACACATGAATTAACACACGATTGACACTTATCTTTGACTAAAAGAATACCAACTACATGCATACCTTCCACTTTCCTCCTAGCCTTAGACCACACTGCTCATAACTCTCAATAGTGGGTCACCCCCAAGCTAGGAATGAACTCCACCTGGGAAAAGGATTACTAACCATGCTAAGGTATCTCAGACAACAGGAAACTTAGTCACAAGTTCCAACTTGAACTAATATCCTACAATCCCTCATTACCCACATGCATGTGCCGCCCCAGGAAGTGTGCCCCTTCTCTGATCAACAGTCCCTCGGCTGCCCCACTTCCTTTTTGGGGCTTCAACAACCAAGATAAGAAAAATTATCATATCCCTGTATCTATAGTTTGGCACCTTCATAGATCAATTCCCAACAATTCTCTCACCTGGAAATAATTCTCATAGGCTTCACAACCCGCTTCTTTAGTTCAACTCCAAAACTAACCAGGGTATAGGTACACGTACATGTATACTAACAACAAGGTATGGATGACAGCTGAGTGAGTGAAGGAATGATGATAGAATAATAGAAAAATGAACTAAGTCCAAACTATATGTACATATGTTTGTAACTTCACACTTGTCATGTTGAGAACTACCTTGGGCCCATTTGCCCCCATCCTTAGAACTTAGGATAAAATAATCATCCATACTTTATACTTTAAGGAATATTAATATAATATTCCTTTGGGCTTAAGCCCTCCTAGCTTAGCCCCTTATACTTAAATTTTATCCCCCTTTTCCTATCTAGTAGAGTTTATCCCCCCCATACTATTTTACATGGTTGGTTTGCAACAATGATGTGTTTTCATTAATATTTTCATATGATTACATATTACAATGATAGATCTGTTGGCACGGAATTGATCAGACCAAGGTCCTTCTCAAGTTACCAAAAAAAGGCATCGAGTAGTCTAAAGTGCTGGAATTTTCATCTCCTCCAAAGAGAAGAAGTCTCACCTGAAGCACAACCAAGACATGAAGATAGGGAAGGGCAAGGAGAATACTTAGGTGGGTTCCAGAATCTTCAAGATTCTCCATGATCTTGTGCAAGACAGCTTAACCACAGAACCAATATGAACTCATTCATACTGGAAATAAAGACACACAATTTGTGGAATCATTTGTAAACAAAGACATATATTGATCTTATCAAGCATAAAGAAGTATTGTAAGGAGATAATTCATAAGCATAAGCACAAAATGACACAGTAATTTCAAAATTTTAGGTCCTTCCATATATTATCAGTAGAGATTCTCAGATACAATCTCAGAGATACAAATCTATACTCTGTTACAAGCTTCTATCTCCTTAATCATGTCACAGAGCTCTATCTACTTTTTTCCCCAAAATTGTATACAAGTTACAATCACAGAACCTTTTGTCCGTCTACGCACTCTATACCTTCTATGACAAAACCCTACAAACAATCAACTACACCCAACCATACCCAACAATAACAACCAACCAATGATTTTAAAATAATATACATCTCATATATAGGTTGAGTGTGATCTTCTATATTTAGAGTCTGCATGCTTTCTTGTTCTGTTGCAACTTCTTTTGCCTGACTGGCGTTGCACTGTCCCTTTTCGCAACCATTTTCTATTTCTTTTCTTGCTCCATTGTCCATCTCTTTTGTAGCTTGCGCAACTGATGTTTGACCAAAATTGGGACTGCAGTTCTCCTTATGCAATCTTAAAACCAAAACAAAGGGCCCAACAGGCTCTGACCACAAGCCCTGACTCATTCTCAAGTCAAGTACTTGGCTCTTTCACGGCTTCTAGGAGTGCCTGTTTCTTTCCTTTGTCCTCCTTCTCCAATTTTATTTCATCTTCTGCTTGTGCTTTTTCCTTTTCTACCTCTTCAAACGAAGGGACCAACTCTAGGACCAACTCTAAGGTCCGCTTCTTGACTTCCTGGAAACTCCCAATTTTATCCTGCCACTTCCTGGCAAGGAGTGAGGCTTCAGCTACAAACTGGTGAGTCGCATATGTGATGCATCCTTTAGGCTTGGATGCGACCAGGGAGTTCCATTCAGAATTGGCTATAGCATCTACCTGATGCATCTGCATGTACATTGTTTGAATGACAGGTCGAAATTCACGCAACTCCTTCTTAGCTACTGCTTGCACTTCAAACAGAGCATTCAAATCGTTGTCTTCCTGTTGGATTTGGTCGAATTTCACCTATCTCTCCAACAGATCCACTGTGACCGCAACTTCTTCATTGAGAAACTGTACTCTTGTGCGCACATCCTCTAGGGTTTGGTTGTTCCTTGTGATAATTCCCATCCAGTTGTTGAATTCGAAAAATATCCTTATGCATTCAGTTGTGCGCTTGTGTAGTGATGCTCGAGCATTGTTACCTTCTAGCACTACTTTATCCATATTCTCTTACAATTTCCGAGGTTTTAGTTCTTCTTCCCGCTGGTTCTCCCACAGTTGTGCTTCCAATTTTTCTTCTCGAATGGCCAAGTGTGACCATGATCCCTTGAGTAGCTCGATATGATGCTTAGGATCTCCTGCGGCACTGGACTCTGGCAGTTGTGGTGCTACCTTCCTTATTTTTAGCCAGGCTTTAGCAAGCTTCTCATGGACTCTTTCCAGTTTATGCTCCACCTGGACCTTGGTGTATTCTTCATGTGTTCTGCGTGCTTGAGAAAGGAGTGCTTCCTCCTTTGAGAACTATGCAATCCTTTCGTCTTGATGGAGCCTTTGCTCCAGTTGATCAGTTGAGGCTCTGATCATCCCGACTAGCTATGATGTTGGCCACTATGCAAGGTCAGCGAAATAAGGTGTGGATTCCATGGGTACTCAGACTTGCACTGGGATTCCACTGTTCGTTGAATGATCTGAAGGTGTCTCCACCTCCTCCTCTCTTGTAGATGGACCTGGCACAAGCCTCAACCTTAACACTGATGGAAAGAACATTAGTACTTCTGTTCTAGCCAGGCAAAGCTCTAGCAACTCTACACACTATTGTGGGTTTTGGAGGACTATCTCCATTTGTTCCTATACTGATGTTGCACTTTTTCCTGAGGCTGTATTAGGTTCCTTCTGAACCTATGGTATTCTCTAGTGGTGTCGAAAATAGGCAAATTCTTGAGGTTCATAATTGTAGAGTTTAATAGGTTGATGAACTCCGGCTTTAGCACAAACTGCATTCCTCTAAACTCATCCAGAGAGAAACTCCAGAAGACATCGATGTTCATCCATGGGAAGAAAACCTGGTCTATCAGGTCAAGGTCAAGGAGCTTGAATTGCTCTACCTTCCCTTTGAGATCACCCACGATTTCGACCTAGGGGTCACAGGGCTCATCTGGTACTGCATCCTTTGAAACGACACTTCTGCTCCCTGTATCTCTCGGCAGGGTGAGTCTGAACTATCAAAAAATTTAATAGGATAAATGAGTATTGGGGATCATGACTGAAGGCTGAGGGATTTCACATGCTTGATCACAATTCAAAATTTGCAAATTGCTAAGTTCTCTCTGGGAAACAATTCATCCTACGTTGAGTTCAAAAAACATTATACTCAGGCTTAGATGGAAAGTTTTGTAATAACTGCTAAGGCTATTCATCATTAACCCTATAGATGCAACTTGGATGTGATTTTTCTGATGGGACTGGTTAATGGGGTAGATCCTATTGGGCGATCTCAACATTTACTGGGCAAGTTGGTCATGGACATGGCCAATTCTAGACCTTACCATTTAATGGATGAGAATCCTGGCACGAATATTGATGGCATATTTGTGTATCGCATATTTATGGTTTAACATAATTCAGATGGGTTAATGTAGCGGTAATAAAGGATATGACTGGACTAGGTTCGTGTGGCACATGGACTAGGATTGCATCTGGATTCGCTCTCCCTTAGACCACAAAGGGGTTGTTGGTTACTGCTTCCTTTCGGGGTTTGTATGAGTTATTGACCCAGGGTTCCTGTCATTCGTTGTTCCAACAAAGCCTCTAAAACTATCGTCCCTCTTGGTAAATCAGAATGCAACACAATGCCAGAAAGCATTGCGTAGTCTCACCCGAGATAACTTTAAATGCGTGGCTGTAAGACTCAAGTGTTTATAGACTAGGACAGAGCATGGGATAGGGGTTTCTCGAATAGGGTCAGATACCATGATCTGTAAGGGCGAGTACTTATTCCTTGGATTCGCATATGAATATCCCCCAGGTTAATTAAAGTTAACTATAAGCAGATTCATAACCAAGTATTAACTCATTAATCAAGTTTAACAATCAATTGTTGAAAGAAAGAAGAAGAATGCATACATTTAACACATTACACGAGAATTACCGTGGTTCAACCCCTCCTAGGTTACGTCCACAAAGATTTGGCTCTTGGATCTTGTATTATGATAGTTCTACATTTACGATGCCTCACGCTTACAATTCTCCACAAAACTAGGTAAAATCTATGCGAGGTGAACTAGATCGCACCGGGCTCCATGGTCTGTAGTTTAATCCTCAGATCTACCTCTCCTTGGGTCTCCTTTGCTCAAAAGCTTACAAATCAGTTCGTACCGCTCAGAACATTACAGAAAATCCCTAACAACTACTAACAAACAACCCTATATGATACCTTCATATCTATATTTATACATTTCGGGCTCTTCATCCTCTTTCAAAATATTACAAAAACCCTAACCCTGCTTACGTTAGGTCTTTCTCCCATATGCGTGTTGCTCCTCCTCTAGCTGTCGCTTTCCTTTATGCATGCTTTCTTGCATGTGCGCGTGATACTCTTTTGTCAGTTGTTACTTCAGTTTTATGCACACTTTATTTCCCACGATCATTCTTCTTTCCTCTTTGGCGTGGTGCCAACAGGCCCCCAACACTGACATGTGACTCATCCCGAGTCACCTAGTTTCTTTGTGCTTCCTTGATCTCCTTTGTGATTGTCTGGAACTATTCCTGCAACTTTTCTACTTTTTTCAGTGACTGCATGGTTTTCTCCTTGATGGTGTCGACTGTCTGAGTTGCCACTTCCTCTCTCATCAGTCCTATGTATTCTAGCTGAGTTTGTGCTATCTGGTTTCTAGCTTCTTCTATCTGCGCAAGTACTTTTGCTACCCATTCCTACAACAGTTCTATTTGAGCTTGACGCTCCTATTTCTATGTTTACGCAGTGATAAGTTTTGCTTGTATCTTCTTCATCTCTTGCGTTCCCTTGACTCGTTCAGGGATTGGTATGCTCTTCTGTCACTTCTTGAGTTCTTGGATCATTTCATTGATCCTCTCCTCCTCCTTGTCCTAGTGTTGGACTTGTGGATCCTCTTCCAGCCTTGTCCAAAGTTGCATTTCTTTATCCAGCAAGTTGGTTGTTGTGCTGACCTATTTTTCCAACTCCTACAACTACATTGTTGCTTCCCGCTTCCTTTGCTCCTTCACTAGTGGTAGAGTTGTCAGTCTAATCTGTCCACGAAGAGTCTCGATCTCCTTTTAATACTAATCAATTGCCTACGCAATCTGGTCGATCTTCTCTGTGATTGGGAGTTCATTTCCTTGCACAGTAGTTGGAAGTTTCCCGAAAAATTCTTCCACTCTGCATTCTAGCTCGTGTCTATGTTATTTCTCCTCCTTGGTTTCCAATTGAGCCTATGCGCAAACTATTTCCAGCGCTTCCCACTTATTTGTTGCTTTCTGTAGCTCGACTAAGTTTTTATGTGCTCGAGCCTGCATCTTGTGGTCGACGCTCACCTGTAGTTTGTGTAATTCCTTCGATGGCATCTGTGTCAAGACCAATTGGATATGATCCAAACCCTTCAATGGTGTCTATCCCACAATTTCATCCATTCATAGCATGCTAGGATTTATGTAGACCGTGGAATGTGCATGTGGTATCGGAAGAACTAGGTCTCATTCTTCTACCTCCACCCTTTCTGTGGCCTATGCGATCGATGGCTCTGTGCCTCTACTAGTACTTGTGATCTGGGATTCCCAAAATTTCTTAAGGAGCTATCCCATTTCTATTAGTTCCTTCTGTAGTTCATCCCAGTGGTGTGTGGCATGATCAAAATCTTCTGCGAGGCAGTCTTGGACCATCCTGGCAATCATCTCTCCATCATCCTCCATGATTTTGTAATTCGGTAGTGGTCATTGTGCCTTCATTTTATTGCATTCACCTGCATCCTATGCCATTTGTCTCTTAGCCCCCCCTAGTTCCTATGTGATGGGGTTCAGTGTGGTTTCCTGTGATCCCTCAGCCAGTTTCTTCTGTCCATTGGTCTAATGGGTGGTTTATGTTCCTCCCTTATAGGTCCCTGGTTGCTGTGAGCCGTCATCTGCCTGAGTTGACTTGGGTTGGCCCATTCTTTGTCTCTTGGGTACTGGGATTTGTGGAGGCTATGTCTTTGCCTGCGCAACCCCTCCTTCTGCTGTTTGTGCCGGTACTCCTATGGGTATAGTTTGGATTCTCCATTCATCAGGCCATTCGTTGATGATCATGTCGATATCACCCTCGGTGACACAATAGCACATCTATAGCCACTGTTTATCTAGGTCTTGCCTTGGTTGTATCCACATGGCTTGTCTCCTAGCCTAGAAATTAGCGATGTCCCCGTATTGTGCGACAGCCTCTGGTGTTATTCTCCATGCTCAACCAATGGATTCCTATATCTCCTGTAGGTATGTTTCGAATACAATTCTGTTCTCCTTTTTCTACTTGGCTAGTGGCTAAGCTCTCAGGACACGATATCTTGCTCCCCCTGGCTGTGGTGTGGTAGAAAAGATGACATATTCTGGTTCTCGCGATCCCATGAAAGCTATGAAAGTGATCAACCATGAGTAATGAAATTATGTACCTGCATCTTGCGCGTCTTTGCAGTCTATTTGGAACAAGTTTGATAGGTATGGAACCCAACTCATGAAGGTGCATTCTGCACAATGAGTTGCCACAACAATGACTCCTGTCAGTACTTCGTCTTTACAGCATTTTCGTAGTAATTTGCAGGCTAAGATCTTTGCGCCCAATTGTGTCACGACATTGTTGATCCGTTTAATTATAATGCCTCTTGTTCCCATGTTGGTGCCATATTTATTTTTCATCTCTTCTGCCATTTCTTTTTCCTTGGACTTATCATCCAGGATCAGTGAGGGATCCATACCCCTAGTGGGTAAGCCTGTTATCTATGTGATAAGTTCGACCGTTATGTGGACAAGTTTGTCTAGCCATATATCCCCTCCATGCGTAACTACTAACAATTTTTTTATGCATGTCGTCACATATTGGCCTCTGCCAAAGTGTGGTATCTTAAACAACCCTAGAATTCCTGTTCTATCCAGTCCAATGGTCCACTGGTGTGGCTGAGTGACGGATTCTCCGAGTTGGTTCACGATTATTTTCTACATAAACACCTATGGTGAAAGATATAGATATTTGGTGTCATATTCTACATTGTGGTCGGAATACTTGAGCTTCTTGACGTGATGTAATAGTTGTGGATCCACTTGTACTCCATCTGGTATGCAAGGTAGCACAATCTCTGCGAATGGTTTCTTTCAAGGTGATCTTGGTATCTGAATTTGGTCCTCCTGTCGCCGTGGTTGGTTTGAGGTCCCAACAGGTTCCGGTTTCTCCTTCTCCATCCATTCTACCCAAGCCATGGCCATTTCTCCCATCGGCTCGGCCGAAAAAGAATCTGGGATGGGTCCTTGTGGGGCGTCTGGTTTCACTGCTGCACCAAGGTTCTGTGCGCTTCTAGTGGATCCTATGGCTACTTCGACGTTCTTTTGTGGTATTTCCTGGTGGGTTTCTTCTTCCTTGTGTTGGGGCTCATGCACCGTTCCTGGTGTATCCTGGTCCATGGCCTTTATTTTTGGTTTTGGGGCCTCCTCAAGTATGGGTGTAGACTCTACTTGAATTTCCTCTAGCGACGATATTTCGTCAATATCAAAAATTTCTGGGGTCTTCTGTTCACTTTGTTCCAGTGGTCCTTACAGCCTTGTCTGAGCCCTGGTTGATCTGGCTATATGGCCTGGTTCTGCGAGTTTCGGTGGTGCCATAATAGTGTCTATCAAACGTTTGTGGGTTTTGAATGGCTTTGGTAAGCTCTATGGTTTCACTCTGTTCATTCTTGTTTCTATTGTTCTTTTCCTATTCTTTGTCCATGAATAGACTAACTACTGCTGTGCTCATGTGTTGTATGGGCTCTCCATGAAGCTTGTCGAGGACGTTTTCCTCCCTCGTGTGATTAATGCACCTTAACTGTAGGTTCAATGCATTTGTAGAGTTTTTGTACTTGCCATTATGCCTGCTTTTCCATCTCCAATTGGCACGTTTAATGTGGCATCCCCTCCGTCCTTTCCTTGCTTTAACTTTGATTTTTGATGTCCTGTCAGCCCGCTTTTTCCGATATTTCCCACATGTTTTCTTTTTCGATATGGTCGTTATCTTTTCCCTTGTTGGCTTCATGTTTCATATGATTTATTTTTTTTACTGCACGGTGGGTGGTTGACTATCCTTATACAGCTTCAACCAACTCCCATTCACCATTCCTCTGAGGTTTGTGCCTGCTAGATCTCTTAACTGTACAAATCCTCCGTCTGTGATAGTTTTTACCTCGTATGGTCCTAGCCAATGCTGTCTCAACTTTACTGGGTGCTGTAATGCTTTACTATCATAGAGTAATAATAGATCTCCTTCCTTGAACGTCTTCCTCTAGATGTGGTGGTCGTGCCAAGATTTGTCTCTTGCTTTCTATACTTGTTGATGGAATCCTACCAAGATTCGGTCATCCTCCATTGATAGTAACTGATTCAATATTTCTTGTACTGTGCCTCATTCTGTCATTTGTGTAATGGTTACTATACATAGGTTGGGTATTAAAAATTCTAAGGGCATTACTTCTTCTTGACCATAGACTATTTTGAATGGTGTGTGGCCAGTCAAATTTTTACATGTGGTTCTATACATCCATAGTATTGCTGGTACCTTGAGATCCCAATCGTCCCTGTTGACGTTGCATATCTTTGTCAAGGCATTTTCTAGGATTTTGTTGAAGGCTTCTACCATGCCATTTGCCTGTGGATGATACGGTGTGATTTTCTGGTGATTAACTTCAAACTCTTCCATCATCGCTCAGATGGTGTTGTTTATGAAGTGCATTCCTTAGTCGCTCATCAAAATTCTTTGGCACCCAAATCTAGTAATTACCTGTTCAAACAGAAAGTGTGCAGCTGTATCTGTGTTGAAATCTTTTACTAGAGCTACTTCCACCCATCTTGTTAGGTATTCCATCATGGTGATAATGTATCTCACCCCCATTCTTTTGGCTAGTGGGTTAATAGGTCCCACGAAGTCTATCGCCCATTTGTTGAATGCCTGAAGTGTCACTTGTGGTCGTAGTGGCATCTCATCCCTTCTATTGGGTTTGCCTACCCTTTGACAGATGTCACATTGCTGACAATATTCTTTCGAGTCTCTGTGGATCGTTGGCCACCATAATCCTTTGCATAGTACCTTCTGTGCACTAGATTTTCCTGCATAATTCCCTCATGGGATTCTGCTAAAATTCTTGGTGGTTCGTGGGCTAGTACGTATCTTCGTAAGATTGTATCTATGTAAGTTTTAAACCTGTGAAGTAAAGCAATGCATATAGATTCTTAAGAAATACAAAAATTAATCAATGGCTCATACACAGAGTACACAGAGATTTTATACCGGGAAAACGTTTCTTATTTTCATTATATCGAATTTCACCATTCGCCATACAATATATACAATGTTTTTAGGTATTCCATAGATACCATAACCCTAATCCCTTAATTCGGGATTAATTTACAAATCCGCTAAAAATAGCAAAAACCGCCCAAATTGTCGTATCTGACGCACCCACACACACACACATGCAAAGAATATAACACATACCCAACATTCTTCCACTTGTTGTTTTCTTTGCATCCAGGGGTCCAGGGGATTATATAGTCAACAATTCAGGGCAGAAATGCCCATTGTTACTCTACACCAGGAAAACGTTTCTGTTCTCACAGACTTTGTCAATGAATCTGCAACATTCTTCAAAGTGTCAACCTTTTCTAGCAACACCTTCTTTTCCTCAACCATATCTCTCACAAAGTGATACTGAACATCAATATGCTTTGTCTTCGAATGATAAGATGGGTTCTTTGCCAGGAATATTGCACTTTGACTGTCATAGTCTAATCTCACTACTTGTTGTACCAAACCAATACCTAAACACAATCTTTGTAACCATACTGCTTCCTTGCTCGCATGAGTGGCTGCCATGTATTCAGCTTCTGTAGTTAAGAGTGTCACTACAACCTGTCTTTTTCTCATCCAACTGAGTGCTCCTCCAAATAGGTTAAACACATACCCACTTGTAGATCTTCTACGATCCAAATCTCCAGCCCAGTCTGCATCAACAAAGCCATGTATGTCGACCACTCTGTCCAATCCCGGTCTTCCTTGGTAGCACAATCCATAACTAGTGGTGCCACAAAGATACCTGAAGACCCTCTTTACTGCTGTCCAATGCTCCTTCCCTGGTTTTGACATATACCTTCTCAAAACTCCCACTGCATGTGCAATGTCTGGTCTAGTACAAACCATTGCATGCATCAAACTGCCAACTGCACTGGCATATGGAACATGGGACATGTCCTCTTCTTCTTCCCGTGTCTTGGGACACTGATCTGTAGATAACTTTACACCTATAGGAATAGGAACCTCGACCGGTTTACTTCCATGCATATTAAACCTCTGCAATATCGTTTCAACATATTTTCTTTGATTCAACCAGAGTTTCCTGTTTGCACGATCTCTTTTAATCTCCATTCCCAGAATGAAGTT
>ML808584.1:53500-63544 GCA_009831015.1 Picea engelmannii | reverse complement strand
TTACATTTATTATATCTAACTACCATAGTGGGCCTTATTTAATAATATAGTGGACCTAGTCCACCTTACATTGAATGACCTCCACTATTATCACTATGGGCCCTCTGGGCCCCCCCACTACCTCTCTAGCTACCTTACAGCCTAGGAAAAATCATGGGACAGGGGTTTCTCAGATAGGGTCAGATACCGTGAGCCGTAAGGGAGAGTACTTATTCCTTCGATTCACATACGAATATCACCCAGGTTAATTAAAGTTAACTATAAGCATATTCATAACCAAGTATTAACTCATTAATCAAGTTTAACCATCAATTGATGAAAGAAAGAAGAATCATGCATTCATTTAACACATTAAATGAGAGTTATCGTGGTTCACCCCCTACTGGGCTACGTCCACAAATATTTGGCTCTTGGATCTTGTATTATGATAGTTTTGCATTTCCGGCCCTTCGTGCTTACAATTCTCCACAAAACTGGGTAAAATCTATGCGAGGCAAACTAGATTGCACCAGGCTCCATGACCTGTGGTGTAATCCTTAGATCTACCTCTCCTTGGGTCTCCTTTACTCAACAACTTACAAATCAGTTCGTACCGCTTAGAACATTACAAAAAATCCCTAACAACTACTACCGAACAACCCTATATGATACTTTTGTATCTATATTTGTACATTTCTGGCTCTTCAGCTTCTTTTGGAATATTACAAAAACTCTAACCCTTCTTACATTAGGTATTTCTCCCATACGTGTGCTTCTCCTCCTCTAGCTGTCACTTTCCTTTGTGCATGATTTCTTTCATGCGTGCATGCTACTCTTCTATCAGTTGTTACTTCAGTTTTCTACACGCTTTCTTTCCCATGATCTTTCTTCTTTCCACTTTGGCCTGGTGCCAATAGGGGTCCCCGTCACATTTAATGACTGTCATTAATAGATTCATGGTTGTTTTGATCCTACGTTGTCGAGTAAGAAGTTATGCATCAAAAAACACCTTAGACAAACAAATGAACTACATGTCGCTACACAATAATGAACTCTTCGAATTTATTAACTTAATTCATAGAAATTGCAAAAAAAACTCAAATCTAACTATTATACATGCTCCTTTGGACTAGAGAAATAGTCCTTTATCTCAGTTCTAATACATATAGGGTTTCAGGTGAGCACCATTCACCCATCCTGGCCGAAGTATACCATCCATTTGCGTGAGTCTGATTGCTCCCAAAGGTCGGATCTCCACAACTATAAATGGTCCCAACCAATGCATGTGCAACTTGCCTGGATGTTTTTGGTATAGACTGTCATAAAGTAGTACCTTATCTTCTTGTGAAAATTCTTTGGTATTAATATGTCAGTCATGCCAAGATTTCTGCCTTGTTTTCTCAACTGATGATGGAAGTCTGCTAAAAACCTGGTCTCTTCAAGTTCTTGAAATTCCATGAGCCTCTTTGCAACTGATTCATCCTCCGACATGTGTGTAATCTGTGCAATATATAAACTCGGGGTAATGAATTCTGTAGGTACCACGACCTCTTTCCCATAAATTAGCTAAAATGGAGTATATTTGTGGAGTTTCTTTGTGGTTGTCCTGTAATCCCATAAAACTGTTGAGACTCTGTCATCCCAATCCTCCCTATTTATTCCTCTCTCCAGAATCTTGTTAAACGCCTCTACTATTCCATCGACTTGCGGATGGTAGGGGATATGTTTATGATGTTGGATCAAGAACTCTATTGTAAGATTTTCTATTGTACTACTGATAAAATGAACTCCCTGATCACTGGTCATAATACTAGGACATCCAAACTGAGTGATAATATTTTAAAAAATGAACCTATCAGTAGTATCAATCGAACAATCTTGGAAAACTACTGCCTCAACCCAATGTGTAAGGTAATCAGTTGCGGTAATAATATACCTAGCCTTTGATTGATTATTTGTGGGGTTGATTGTCCCAATGAAGTCAACCGTCCATTTCTCAAATGGTTGTAGAGCTCAAACTGGATGAAGAGGAAATTTGTCTCGTCATGATGGCTTACCCACTCTTTGACAGACGTCACAATATATAGCATATTCCTTTGCATCCTTGAAGAGCATGGCCCACCATAATCCAACTTCGAGGACTTTATGCGCAGTGGCCTTTCCTCCAACATGACCTCCCACAAATCTACTTTGGCACTCTCATAGTATGTCTTTTTATTTCATGATCTAAGACACATCTCCTGATGATGCTATCTAGGCCCAACTTATACAATTTCCCCACAATAAATTGATAGTCTTCTTCTCTAACCACCATATGATGTTTCTTGGTAGGCCCGTGTACTTAAGAAGATTGTTATGTCTTCCAAGTATTCTAGTATGGCCTCAACCCAAAACAGGTTTGCATCTAGGAGATGATCATCTACTTCTCTGCCACTTTCTCCTGATTCTAATCTTTGCAGGTGATCAGGCCCTACATTGCATATTCCAGGTTTTTTGGCCCTTGGTTATGAAAGTAAGTGAAGACCAAGGAAGAAAAGGTAGAATGCAAACTACGCAGAAGACACAGTGACTATTACTGGGTCAAAGTGAGAAAAAGAGCATAAAAGACAAAGCGAAGTAAAAGGAATAAAGTCATTGAACGAGGAGATCAAGGACGACAGATCAACAAGAAAGAAGGATCGTGGACAACTCAACAAGCAAAAAAATCCACCGTTGGATTCTTTGGAGCACCGCGTGAGAAGGAAGGAAAGACAAGCTAGAGAAGCCTTGAAAATGTGGGTCAAGTTGACCTAGGGTTTTAGACACCTAGGGTTTTGTCATCTAGGGTTTGTGACACCTAGGTTTCGACCTAAGGATGTTGGTGAGATATTGTAATGCATAAATAGAGGTCTAAAGGACCTGGGATGGGTTGGTATCAAGATGGTATTGTCGTTCAAGTTGTTGTTGTCGATGTTATGATTATTGTTGTGTGAGAGAGAAGTGCTATGTATGAGAGCCTTTTGGTATTGTAAGATCTTCAGCTGAGTGAGAAGATCAAACCTGCAGCTAGGTGTGTAGGGAGGGAAGAGATAGAGGGGAGAAGAAAGAAGATCTGCTAGCTAAGAGCACAGACAAGGATTGTATGCTTCATCTTAATTTATTATAAGCACAGTTCTATGGATGTAGCTCTAGAGAGAGGGTGAACCGCGTATATCTTGTGTTGTGTGTGGTTGATGCTCTGTTCTTTTTATTTTAATATGCTTCTATTATGATAATGTGTTAGATCTGGAATATAACTTGTGCAGTAGATTATAAGAGGGTAAAGAATATTAGATTGTTGTGAGTCGATCACTTGGAACCCACTTTACATTCCTTCTGGTTGTAGACATCTCTGTCCTACAACCCCCACATAGTTACTTCATGTGAGACTGCATTTTCCTCGTAGGTGTTTCCAAAAGGGCCAGAAGCTAGGGATTGTTGGTGCGCTCTTGGAGCTGAACCCTAGGTTTTCCCCTGTGCCAACAAATGGTTCCGTTGCTGGGACCATAATCTTCTTAAAGGAATGTCAAGGTGGTTTCCATCAAAGACAAATATTCATAAGTGGATAGAGGATCAAGAAAAGGATTTCGTTGAAGCCCAGAACAAGAACCCTAATCTTAGTACTGAGGATTGGTTGGAGAGATATATATCTACTGATATACATGATATTTTCTTTGGAGGAATCCATCAAGGGCTATATGAGTGGCTAGCTAGGTTAGCAGATACCCAGTTTGATATCATATCTAGACCTCCTGTGGTTTGGACATTGACACTGATCAAGAGGGTCAAGAGAGTTGATAACACCATATCATGAGTAGTAGATCACTGGTTTGATAGAACCATTGGAGGGTATGTCACCGAGTTTGTTGTTGATAGAGTAGAGTCATATAGCCAAGCCGAGAGATATCTTTTCAAGGGACCTAGAGGTAAATTTTTACATTTTTTGAAGCTGAGGATCAAGATGCTATTGCATGATAAGAACATCTTGAAGATAGAGTAGATTGGTCGGATTTGAAAGAGCTGATGTTCAAGAATTTAGACAATGACAATGACATAAAGGTTGGACATACACACACTGGGAGAGAATTCAGAGAATTTCACCTTGCAAACCTGTTTAAGAAGAACTACGGGGATGAGGGTTTCTACAGTGGAGAAGAGGCAGATCTGATGAACGAAGAGGATTCAGAACCTGCTAGGTCAGAGGAAGGAAAAGCTGAAGAACCTCGCCGGGAAGAGACAAAAACTTCAGGAACTGCATAGACTGTTGTAGTAAGTACTATTATCCCTCATGTTGATTCAGTAACATTAATAAATCAAAGTAATCCAAGCCACCAGAGAATTTAGAGCACTGTCACTAGCAGTCCACCGCATACTCAGTCGGGAACCTTAGGAAGATCTATGGCAGATGAGATGAGGCTCCCTATTTTTAGGGGAGATGGGTCTGAAGACCCTGATCAACACTGGTTCTTATGTGAAGCTGTATGGAATATTAAAAATGTCACCGATGAATCTATTAAAAGAACCCAGTTCAGTACTACCCTAAGGGATCGTGCATTGAGCTATTACATGAAGATTGTCCAAGGACTTGCACAACCTAAGCCGCTGAATCAGATCAAGAATGTGTTGATTGTAGAGTTCAAGAAACATAAGGTATTACAGAGATGAAAGAGATCAAGCATAAGGTAGCCAAACTTGTTTGGGAATTCAATCAGAGATTCAAGACCTTAACCGACCGATTGACTTTTCAGATCCTAGATGAGTAAAACAAAGAATGGTTCATTGCTGCTCTCTTACCACACATCAGAGTTCCTCTGATCCAACAAAAAATTTCTTCATGGGCTGAGGCACTGGAGATCACCATGAAGTTAGAATCAGCCCTATGGCAGAATCCAACTCAGGCATGAGTCAAATCTTGAGTCAGCTAACTAGTTTGTCTCTGTAGGTCGAAGATATGAAGAAAGACAAGGGAAAAGAAAAAAGAGAAGACATCTGGTGTGTCAGATGTAGATCAAAAGGATATGACAAGGAACACTATCCCCTATTCCATTAATATTTGGCCTTTGGATCTTCGATCCCTTTGAAGCAAGTCACCTTACCCTAGTGCGAGGTATGCAAAAATAGACATCGCCCTGGTGAGTGATATTACATGCAAAAGTATGTTCAAACACCTACAAATTTGTATAACACGTTCTTTATATTCATAGGATATGATGATAGGGATTGTAGGGATTACAATCTCATGCATGAAAGTTCAAGAGACATATACAAAATTCAAGGTGAAGTACAACAAGAAGGGAACACTATGCAATACAACTCCCCTGGGAGAGGAAAATTTAATCCTCACGGTGGATTCAGAAGAAGAGGACAAGGAGGAGGTATGGGTCGAGGCTGATGATAGATAATATGTTATAACTGCGTACATATAGGATACCTATCAAGGGACTGTCAGAACCCTTGTACCACTTGCAGCTATTGCAACTCCTTCAAGCGTGTTATCGAGGAATGTCTAGCATTGTTGGCTAAGATTAAGGAAAGACAGGGACCATAGCAGAACCCACAAGTGCAATTGATATATGCTGAACGTCGTGGAGAATACCCTAGAGTCACTTTTATAACTAGAGGAGGCGTTGTTACAGGAGAAGACAAACAGACCCAAGGAAAGACTACAAAAGTCTCAGGAGTCAGGAAAGATACAGAGAAGACCCAAGCTTTTGATGCAAAGAAAGAAAGACAAATATTTGAAGAGGAAAGAAAAGAGTTCAAAGAAGAACAAGGCTCTTCATCAAAGACACAACTAGAAGTAAGAGAATATGGAATTCCCCTAACATTTGATCAGTGTTCTTTGCCAAAAGAAGGAAGAGAGGTAAGCAACCTCATGGATTTTTTTATATACTTGTATTAAGTTTATTCAATATGAGAGCATTGTAAACGAGCTACAAAATTTAATCAGACAATATGAGCTAGGAAATATAGACCCCTTACTGAATAGGGAAGTACACCAAATCACTAAAAAGAAAAGGACAAATAAGGAATTACACTTGAATGCTCAAATAAGAGAATATGATATAGACTACATGGTCCTCGACTTAGGGTCGGAGGTTAATGTCATGATGAAGAAAACCTGGGCACTAATGGGAAAACCAAAGTTGATCTATTCCCCTATGAGGCTTAGGATGGCTAATCAGCAAGCTGTAAGCCCCTTCGACAGACTGGAACATGTCCCTGTGGACATCGAAAAAGTAAGGATGTTTGCATATTTTGAGGTAATTGAGATAGTTGATGATAACTGTCCTTACCCTGCACTGTTAGGAATTGATTGGGCTTTCAATAATTCCACAGTAGTTGATTTAAAGAAAAGACATGTGACGCTTGAAAGAGATTGTCTCAGGGTCATTGCACCTTTAGATCCAGATGAAGGTCATCGATACACAAAACCTATTAGAGAAGAAGGCCACGCATATGAACTAGAAAACATATACAAACTAACAGCCAGACAACATGATTACAATAATCCTATGACCAATGGAAACCTAAGATGGTGAAGTGACAACGCATGTTCATCAGACTCAGAAGAAGAACTGGAGAACTGGCAGAATAAAATGTATGAAGTATCTACAAGGAGATGTGCTAGATTAACCAGAGAAGTTCATTGGATAGACACAACAATAAGTAACCTACCCACCTTTGATGGTATGAACCCTTTAGAAGACTTCTTATCGGACTTTGAAGTAAGTTTACCAACACAACATATATTGTTGGCAATGGATGAGGCCTTGAAAGAAACCCCAACAAGATGGTGGGGGACACACAAAAACAACATTACAGACTGGGTACAATGCCGTACCCTGATGACTGCGCGGTTCTCAACACAAGTAGAAGGCTATGAAGTTCAGTACATAGGTCGAAGTTGCCCAAAGGACCATGTGCGAAGTTGTGAGGAAGACTGGAGAAACATTCCTCAAGAGCAGTGGGTGAAAAAGTTCATTAACATGATGGACACAACCCCTATCAACTGGTACCTTCAAGCATAGTTGTGCCTCATCACGACAAATTGGGAAGGTATGAATCAAAATTTTGTAACTACCTTTCTATTTGAGATTCAATATCCTTCAGTAGATCAAGTGTTATAGACTATAATACAAAAATTATCTGAGGAGCCACCTAGCCTCCCTTTGGATCAAGAAGAGGATGAATGGACTACGCCTCTCCAAAAACTGCAAGGTTGTTACAACATCAATGCTGATGAAGACAATGATTCATGAAAGGTGAACATCGCAGAAACAAAAGGCCAAAGAGATGTGGACAGCCCAGGATTTGAGCTACCATTTATTGGGACAAATGATCAAGATAAAAAAAGTCAATATTGGGACAGAGCAGAAACCGAATCTTGCAAATGTTGGAGATTATTGGGATGTTGTTACTATTGACAAAATCACATAGTTACTGCATGAATACCATGACTTGTTTCCAACCAATTTCAATGATATGAAGGGCATTAAAGGGCCTATGGGAGAATTGAGGATCCCTTTGAAGCCAGATGAAAGACCAGTCAAAAAGAGACCCTATAGATTGAACCCTAAGTATAAAGAGAAAGTAAATATTGAGTTCGATACAATGCTAGAAGTAGGGATCATAGAACCCGTGGAAGAATCAGAGTGGATAAGCCCTATGGTGGTGCAAGACAAGAAAACAGGAGAGATCAGGATATGTGTGGATCTAAGGAATTTGAATGATGCCTATTTGCATGACCCATTCCCGACACCATTCACTAACGAAGTGTTAGATAATGTGGGAGGCCAGGAAGTATATTCTTTTACAGCTGGATTTTCAGGATACCATCAGATCTGGATTGCCAAGGAAGATCGCCATAAAACCATATTTGCAACAGAATGGGGGTCCTATTAGTATACAATGATGCCATTTGGATTGAAGAATGCCCCAACCATATTTTCTAGGGTGGTGGTCGAAGGATTCAAAGAGTTCCTACATAAGTTTCTAGAAGCATATTTTGATGAATGAACTATTTTTAGTTTATTGAAAAATCATATTGAATGTCTAAGGCTAATGTTGGACAAATGCAGGCACTGTCAGATTGCCTTGACTCTGAAGAAGTGCATCTTCTTCTCACCATTTCGAGTGTTGTTAAGTCATATTGTATGCAAGAAGGGATTGTTGGTAGATCCATCTAAGATTGCCATTATAGTTGATCTACCCCTTCCTACTTCAGTCAAATAGTTGTGCACCGCACTGGTACATACTAGATACTACATGAATTTCATTAAAGGATATGCCCAGATTACAATACCCATGGAGAATATTTTGAAGAAAGATTGTCAATTTCATTAGATAGAAGAGTGCCAATAGAGCTTCGACACACTAAAACAAAAAATGGTTATTGCTCCTATTCTGGTTTTCCCAGATTGGAGCAAGGAGTTTCACATGCATGTCGATGCATATTCTATTTCATTGGGAGATGTGTTAGCACAACTGGGAAAAGGAGACATCGAACACCCATTGGATTTTTCTAGCAGGAAGCTATGAATTGCTGAGATCAATTACACCACTACGGAGCGAGATGGGTTAGCCATGGTGTATGCGCTGCAGAAATTTTGCCACTACTTGTTGGGAGGACACTTTAAAATGTTTACTGATCACTCCGCACTGAAATACCTAGTCAACAAGCCAGTGCTGGGGGGGGGGAGGATATGCAGATGGCTTCTGCTATTTCAGGAATATGACTTTGAGGTCATAGTAAATCTAGGAAGAATGAACAAAGGTCCTGACCACTTGTCAAGGTTGGAACATGGCGAAGAGCTGACCAATTTGGAGGATGCAATGCCAGATGCACAACTATTGGCCATTAAAAATATTGATGACCACTTCGCAGAGATAGTCCAGTTCCTATCAACATGAAAGACACCTAGCGATTATACAATTCCATAGAAGAAACAACTAGTAGTGAGCACTGCAAATTTTTCACTTATAGCTGGACAACTATACAAGATGGGACTTGATGAGATATTGAGAAGATGTGTTATGGAGGCAGAGCGACCATGTTGGGTATGTGTTATATTCTTTGCATGTGTGTGTGTGTGGGTGCGTCAGATACGACGACTGCGTCTGACGATCCCTTCACCTAGGGCTTTGCCGTTGCGTCGGGCGCTTCCTAGGGGGGTCCCAGGGGGGGCAGGTATGCCCCCCCTATTTACGCACAGCGTTTGGCACTGGGCATAGCCCAGGGCCGATGGGGTTTGGGGAAACGCCCCGAAATTTTTTTTTTGGGGCGGTTTTTGCTATTTTTAGCGGATTTTGCTATTTTTAGCTGATTTGTAAATTAATCCCGGATTAATGGATTAGGGTTTTGGTATCTACGGAATACCTAAAAACATTGTATATATTGTATGGCGAATGGTGAAATTCGATATAATGAAAAAGAAAGGTTTTCCCGATTGAGGGTTTCCGGTAAAGATCTCTGTGTATTCTGTGTATGAGCCATTGATTAATTTTTGTATTTCTTAAGAATATATATGCATTTCTTTACTTCACAAGTTTAAAACTTACATGTGGTATCAGAGCACGTTTTTGGCTTAAGAGGGACGCCTTTGTTGCTGAGGGGTTGGCTCGGTCTTGGTAGATCAAGTTTATCTTGGGTCTATGATAAACCTGGGTTCAGTGGGATCTTTTGCAGAGGAGATTTGAGTAAAGTAAGAGGAATGGCGAGCTCATCTAGAATTGAGATAGAGAAGTTCAATGGTAAAAACTTTGAGCTATGGAAGCTCAAGATGGAGGACCTGCTTGTAGACAAAGAACAATGGATCGCTGTGGATCCTGGTACATAGCCTACTGGTACACCATCTACAAGCACACAGGCTACTGGTACACCTCCTACCAGTACACAAACTACTAGTACACCATCTACTGGTATGTCGAAGGAAGATTGGGACAAGTTGGACATAAGAGCAAGGAGTACCATTCGACTCTGCCTGGCAGATTCGGTGTTGTTGAATGTCTCGGGAGAATCTACAGCCAAGGAACTATGGGATAAGT